>JARFNW010047619.1:0-14146 GCA_031763155.1 Dirona albolineata | reverse complement strand
TAATAATAATAATAATAATAATAATAATAATAATAATAATAATAATAATAATAATAATAATAATAATAATAATACCACCAAAAAAAACAAACAAAAAAACCCAAACAAAATAAAATATTTTAAAAAAAACCCTGACACATTATTTCATGACAAAGCCATGCTTCAATAAAAAGAAAAATAATCCAAAATATTAATGTTAATGAACAAATCTCTCCCTTTTTTTTGTCATACACTAAAAGGGGAGAATAACAGTAATAAAATCAAGTGTATTTTTCGAAGATGCATTTCCTTTAGCAGGCTCCTTATTTCATTTTTTTTTAAAACACATTGTACAATAATCTTTCATTTTCGGACATTTCATGTCCCTATTTACAACGTTTAAAAAAGTGACATTTAAATAGACATTTACAATAAAACTGTCATTTTACTGTAGCTGACACGAGTGACAATTAGAGGACCATCTTCTCCCTCAATTTTCTACCATTTATTTTTTTGTATTCATCAGCAGCATTTTAAAAATCTACTCCAACGATCCAGGACTCCTATAGAATCATCATACTCAGGAATCTGCCTTACTATTGACAACAACAAATATACACCTTTATTTAGGCATTTCTGATTTTCTTTACATAGTAAGATGAAAATATAATAAATATATGCCAAAAAAGAGAACGATTCTCTCACATCATTTATCATTATCATTGTCCATCACAAGTTTTTCTCAAAGATGCTAATTTGAACTTCTGCTCCAATTCTTGAATTCTTTCAATTATAATCGATGAAAGTCTCACTGACGAGAAATCATAAAATAAACTTGGATTATTGATATCTTCCCACCTTTATGTGATACAAAAGTTGCAAAATGTCTGATTAAAATAATAGCTTACCTTTAATCAAATCACAAATACATTACGCTATTCCTCATGGTATATTTGTTTGTTTCTTTTTGTTTCAAAGCCACAACAGTTCTTACTATAGTGCAGTTAATTACATTTATAAAACATGAGTTGAACTCATCCACTTCAGGAAACAAAAGGTGAAGCAATGCATATGAATAAATTAATTTCATGAGATAAAATGTTACTTGTACATGAATAATATAACAGGCCTCTGTCACTGTCGTCAATTCTGATTGATTGAGATTGGTACGACATTAAAACAAACAACTTAAAATCATGAAAAGGATAAAAGCATGAAAGTAACAAAATCAATTAAACAAAAACATACCAAAAATAAAAGTTATAATAACATTATCAAACAGTTACAATTACGACATTGTATTATAACCAAAAACGAAAGCAACATAACTAATCCTCCATGTGCCTCCTTAAAGCAAGAAAGTTCAGCGCCGTATCAAGAAAGCTTTTCTTTCCTGCCTAATAACCGTCCCAGTGTTTTGAAAGGGAGCATATCAATATGATGCTTTGTGACGCACACAACAGGCCATTCAAACAATGCACAACCTGCAAAATTAAGTTGACTTTCCATTTGCCACTGAACTAGCCAGTGACAGTTGTGCATACGGCGGCTGAATTGAAGTCATTCAACAATATGCATTACTGATACACAAAACAGGTTACATCACATTTTGTTCAAATCTAAGAGTATCAACCATATACATCTTTCATTGTTTGCATACACTACCCCTACATTTTAAACATATATCAAATTAACAATTATAATTTAACAAGAGTATTTTACCAAAACTTTATGCCTGAGATTTCAATTTTTTGTCAGAAAAGAGAGAACACACTATATCTATATAAATTAACAAAGGTCCCTTTATGTTTTGTTCTTACTCTACAAGTACTTCATAAGTGTAGAAGAAACACAAAGGAATCTTGATTAATTCAATTGATTTTTAAAAGTTTGTCTCACTTTTCTCACATAATCTGAAAGGTTAGATGTAGAGTTTTGGGAAAAAACCCACTGAATAATGATGATACCTATTTAGGTACCACCCAATATTACCCACCATGGCAAAAGTGTATTCCACGTATTAAAACATTGTTAGAAGACGGGCAACACCACCCGTTTGAATTATGAGATATGGACAGTCAGATGCGAGTTCAAATTTAAAAAAAGTAGTAGTTGGGCAAGACGAGCAAAGCTAACTGATGTTGCTTTGGCTTATTTTCCTGCTGGCATGCTAAAGACATTGAATGAATGAATCATAATTTGCTTTTGAAACAAGAGAGGGGACACTAACGATCTTGATTTATATAATATATGAAACAATTTTTTTTAAATAATATAAATAAGAACTAAGAAGAAAACAGAAAGAAAAAGGAACATTGGGAGGAAAATAAGTATAATAAAAAAAATGCTGATCCTTTATTGCAGTTTGCTAGCTACCAGGACAAAAAAGTGCACTTGTTTTCATGAGAATTAAGGTAGAAACAAAGTAAACAAAAACATTTCCAGAGTCAATTTTTTAATAATTTACTTTTATCCTATACCTTATACCGGCCAGTTTTTCAAAAATCGTTTTGTTTTTATGTACAGTTCAAAAAGGTCCATTAACAAGGGAAACAATATAATAAGACAACTTTCCTGAGCTGTGAGCAGTGACTTGCTTTGTAAACAAAAATGAATAAAAGACATCAAAAAGAGTATAGCGAGGACATCCTTCAAACATACGAAAAGAAATAACCATACAAATACTGCCCATAATTTCAAGCTAAATAGATTACATAAGAAGTAATAGTATGGCATATTTAACTTAAATTTTTCAATCATCATCATCATCATCATTATCGTCATCATCATTATCATTATCATCAACATAGCATTATCATAGTCATTATCATCACCATCATCCTCGCCAACATCCTCAATAATACAATCAACACAGTTTCATCTTCAAATAGATGCAGCTGCCCCAAGAGATGAATTATATAATAAAGAAGTAGTTGCAACTTGATCATGACATATAAATGTTAGGTATAGCATTGTTCAAGAAATTCTCAAATACATTTACACAAACTTGTGCAAGTATACATAGGTGAGCACATGCACGCACACGTACACACGCACGCACACACACACACACACACACACATACATACACACACACAATTACTCAAATAGTTGAAAAGGAAACTATTACATAAAAAATGAATTTCCCACAGCATACATGCAAGGAGTAATCAGTGCAAGGATTCTCTACATCATCGTCCGTATTCGTCATCAATTTCACATATGTAATGTCTTGTCTGAGGACAAATCAAATGTTTTATTCTAGCTTTAACTTTTGTATTTCAAATAATATTAAAATCCATTAAACATTAAGACAAGCGATACAAACAATAATTTATCTTTGGACACGTGAATTAAACAATTTCTCAAATCACAAAACAAGAGGAAGAAAAAAAATTGCGCCCTTAACATTGTTGAGAAAATATATATATTTCAAATATATTTTACCCTAACACCTTACACATGTGGACTCTTGATCAAATTTCGTATCCTGATATTATTATAGGCAAAGCTCAATCAAATTGTCATTCATTATTTTCTATTACTTCAAAAGTATTTTAAAGTTTGTCAATTAAAAGAGATGAAATATTCGTTCTTTTACACTTTTTATACCGGTGTTGTGAATCTATCCGTAGTTCATGTACACATATTAATTCTTTCAGAACCAAACTATTTTAAGAAAATATTGTAACTCGTGTTCTTCGAGTCCAAATGCACACCCAGCCTTGCAGCAACATATCTTGAAAATTTTGTTGACAAGTCAGAGGGTCTCAAAGTACAAATTTTAGAAACAAAGTCACCAGTTCAGGTGAGCAACCTACATAATAATATGTGAGATTAAACATGGAACACATAAAATCAGGACAAGTCACCAAAAGTCAACCTCCTACATGGGTTAAATTTAATTTAGCTTCAATAATAAAATGGAGCATTATAAATTTTTTAGTTCAAAGTTGACAGACACATACACAGACACACACACAACTCACATATCACACACACAACTCACACACATCACACACACACACACACATGTATACGTGCACGCACACATGCATCCAATTGTCAAAATAAACTTCTTTATAAGATTTATTTACAGAAAACCTAGAGAATAAGCAAATAATGTAAAAACAAAACAAACAAAAAACAAAAAACAAAAAAACAAACAACATTTAAATACAATCATATCTATATAATATGCAAATTTTAAGTATTTACTTAACAAAGGAAATTACCCGCATCAATTCAACAAGTTTTGTCATTAATCAGTTTGCTTTTTAAAATGTACATTTTTTTTCCTTTAAACATTCAAATGAAGGTCAGTAGCTTTGTCTTGTTTTTTAAAAATAAAGAACTTAACTAGGGTTTAAAAGTAAAAGACAGTACATTACTGCTAAATAATTTGGAGCCGCGCTTTTAAAGAAGGAGCATATCTACACACACCCTTCGTCCATTAAAACATCTGTACAGTGCTCCTGTGAGGTTTGAGTTAAAACAACTGAAAACAATCAGGCATGCTAAGATAAATCTCAAATTGTTTCTTGAAAAAAATACATATTCTATTAAAATACATAATGTAATTTGTTTGGGGTTTTTTTTTAAAACCGTGTCAAAGGCAGATATTCCTCCTAAAGTTTTTAGACTCTGAAATGTAGTTTATTGTCTACTGAATTTAAATCTAGTGGAAACCAGATAAGCTAAAGCTAAATTAGAAAATAATATCTATATGAGCTGATTTCCTTCAACAGGGAAAATGATTTCAATACGCCTAACACTATCAAATATTCATAATGAACAATAATGAGGCCATTGTGTTTCTAGACAACAACAAAAATCGCAATTTTTGGGGGGGAAATTCAAACGTTAGCTACAGAATGAACTGAAGAAAATAGAAAGAAATAAACTTATATTCCCACAAGCCTTATAATCTTTCCTTGTTTTGAGAAGACACAGAAACATAAGATTTTCATTCAAAATCTTCTTCCTGTATACTTTCCCCTCTACAATAATTAAAGATTATCAATTATACCAGTAAAATATTTAAAATTCACAGCTATCTTACAAACTTTTGAATATCTCAAGCTCTGAATTATCTGGTTTCCACAATATCTAATATAAAGCGGAAATTTATGTCCTGCTTTTTTCTTTTTCACCAAAATATGATATAGAATTCTTCTATATACTTTGAATGTATATTTTTAATTCTAACACTTTCCATTACTAATCATTGGCTCATAATGACCAAACCTCACATAAATAGAATCCAAAAACAAAATCAGGTATTGAACTCTTATTTAAATCAAAATCTTTATCCTTGAATTCAGATCCCTTCAAACCAGCATTGGTTTGTTTGTTATTGGGTTTTTCCCCTCCCCGCAAACATTTACATTTTTTAAGAATGCCAATAAAACTGCTTTAATCCTCGAATAGGAATTTATCTTTTTGTTTATTTAGAAAAAAAATAAAAAGAAATAAATAAAAAGAAAGAAACAATAATGGTAAATGCAGCATTGAAACAAAACACAGGGACACTTAATATCATAAGCTGCCTTCCACTTTCTGAATGCCACACGTAGATTAAATCCTCAAGTTCTTTTTTCTTCACGAGAAGATCAACATCAGATCATCGGCTTTCCAAATGTAATAAAATCTTTTCCAAACGAATGCAGAGAACCCAGGGAAAAAACTACACAAATTAAATGCTACCAACATAATGCCATTATTTGGCAAACAATAAAAATTCATGTTTGGGGAAATGGGGTAAAAAGTGGGGAGAATGGGGGGAAAAATAGAAGATCATCATGAGTTTTCTTTTAAAAATAATATAGTTGAGGTAAAGAATTCTTGTTGAGGTATATCTGCAATATTTCTGAAATGCTGCAAACACGCAGCACACATGAGGTACTTTTGGTTTGTTTACTTTTGCACGCCACTGCCTAAACTGTTCCGTTGTTGAGACAGCTATCATGCAATGTCAGGTAGATTTGACGGAGTTTTCTGAGTCAAGGAAAATGCCACAACATCAGAGTCCTCCGACTGCCTTTGGGGTCTAGTGCTGCCTGAATGGACCGCCCATGCATGATTATTGGGTCCTGCATCTGCTGCCAGCTGGTCTTGTGATAGGGGAGGGTGGCTGGTGGCGGCAGGGGTGACAACACGAGGGGGTGACGGAGGTGGTGGAGGTAGATCAGAGTGAGAGGTAGGGAAACGGTTGGTCCTGGCAGAACGATGACTCGGGCGATCCGAAGGAGGTATTTTGTTGCTGAGTTTAGTATTTCTGCTGCTGCTGTTAGGATTAGACAATAGCTGCTGAGAAGATGACGAGGGCGACGAGAGCGGGGGAAGGGGAGGTGGAGGTGGAGGTAGCGGTAAAGACAGCTGAGAGTCGCCGGCGGGAGCACTAGTCACAGGCACAAAATTATCATTAGTGTTTGTTGAACTAGTGCAAGCAGGATAATCATCACATTCTGAATTGGTACATAAATCATGGTGGGTTTTGGCCTCGCTTCCATGCCCAGAGTCTCTATCATTTGCTGCATTTTCATCGCTGCTTCCTTTTCGACTGCCACACCTATGAACCCATTCTTCCTCCTCCTCCTCTTTCAACACATCGTTTTCAAACGACTGGACTCCTGTCGGCGGCTGGACAACCCCTATCACAGTACCGGTGGCTGGGTCAATTCGCATTCCACCAATCTCGTCTCCCCATCTCAGAACTTCCGATGGTAAGTGACGACGCCCAAGACTGCTATTAGTCTCACTGCTGCTTCCTGGAGAACTAGCTGGACTTCCAATTCCTTGACTGCTACCCAACATGCCAGCACGACGAGAACCAGTTCCACTGTCTTCGCTGCTGTGGTCTCCGGTTCGATTCTCTCCACGACCTATGTCATCAAGCGATGACATAAAAGTTGTATGACCAGTTCCATTCAAAACATCATTGCCGTCTCCTGACATGAGGCCATGCATTTCCTGAAAATAGAGATTACAAATGCTTGAAAAACTAATCGTGTAGGAAAAGAATGCATGCATATATGCAAATAATATAAACTTTGCAACAAACCCTGACAACACAACTCTTATAAAAATTTCAAGCACAGGATGATTGTGGTTTAAAGATAACTTCCATTAGCTGACAGAGAACCTTTTCTTTTCACAAACATTGGGTCCAGGAGTCCATCAACTGATCAACATTTTTCATTTGGTGAGAATTCTGTATTAATTGCACAGGGGTCTCAATTCAAAATGTTGAAAACCACTGAAATTTTCGTGGACATGCGGTTTTGAAAACGTATAACAACATCAGTAGTAATCAAATACTTTGAATATGTAATAGACTGTCATAGATTATTTGGCCAGATCAAAATAAAAATGCGGTAGCATCAATCGGAACCTTTTTTTTCTCACTGTATGCAAGGAATTTGTGTGAAACTGAAACAAAATTATGTTTCACCACCAAAGATCCACACATATTGTGATTGGATTATTTCAGCTGCATTTCTGATAGTACACAGGCACATCAGTAGTAACTGCTCAAACTAAAAAGGTGGATAAGGACGCACTTTACTTTTTTAAAATTTGTACCCTATCAAAATATAGGAAAAGAAAAAAAGTTTCTTTTATCCACTTGCTAACATAATTATAAGAAGATATTAAACGTGTGATATCAATCTAGGAAAAAAAACACGTAATCATGGCTGAAGATCGCCTTAGACTAAGGCAAGTCCCGTTTCCCTCATCATGAGGCTCATGTGCCTAGACAAGACCACATGCGAGTGAGGCATAATAAATTCAGAATATCCGCGACTCATTTTCATTACCTAGCAATGTTCATAACCACTGACGTTGAATTTAGGAGCCAGTCTACAATCAGTCATTGATTACTAATTGAAATTTCCGTTAGCGGGTGTTAAAAAAGGATGAAAACACTTTTCACATGAAAAAACCGAGAAAGGAAACAAAACCACGTCATTTTTTTTATAAACAAAATACCGGAAACATGAACAACAATAATTCAAGTGACGAAACAAAAACTATTTCCGCCCTCGGACCGTTAGTGTTCGCTCCGCTGACAACATATTTTTCCCCAAATCCAAGTGGGCAGATTGTCAGAGGCCCACGGAAATTGCCCAAAATCACGGATTTCCGTGGAAAGTTGAGAGCCCTGAGTACCCTTATTTTATTTTTTTTACTGTTCCCTGATTTCCCCTGTTCAATGGTGATTAACAAGTAATTTAACTCACCTGCTGAGCAATGGGATAGTTTCCATCAGGTGTTTGAAATACTGCCATCCCATTATGGTATGTGTAAGGCACACCATTTGTGAAGAGAACAGAGCCTTGAGCAAGAGTCGAGTCTGGAAGACAAGCTGTTGAATAACAACCTTTTAATCTAAGCTAATGCCAGACATCTTCAAATCAATATATATGGTCAATTTCCAAAAACAGATTGAAGCATAACTTTGCTATTGATCAAAGAAATAAAATATATAATGTGCATTAGGTCTATCTTCCTGTAAAAAACAACTTAAGACTTTTCATTGACAATGCAGTTCACAATCTTTAATTTCCTGTCAAAATTGAGGTTATTTCTCAAATTAATAAATTTGCAAGAAGCAAGTCAAACTTACCATACGACCTTGGTATGATCTGAAGACAAAAAGAGAAAATAAATAAAAGCATGTATAGGAGGGGAGGGGGTTATTCGGCAGGGTTCATTGGGAGCTGCCATCTTGATATTTTCTTTATGCCTAATAATCGATCTTGATATTTTCTTTATGCTTAATAATCGATGCAGGCAAGATGACTGACTGGTTAGGACCCGCTCGTGGGTGTGGATCCTATCTGTCAGCCGTTTTTTCGGGCAAGAAGGATTGCCCAACTCGACCCAGGTGTAGAATATGGGTACCAGCTTTTGATGGGGAAATAATCTACGATAGACCAGTCCAATCATTGTCATTCTGCCTGGTTCACGCCATGGAAACCAAGGTTCAGCTCTATTGACCTGTCGCGTCTCAATTTTAAGAAGATAATTATCAATCATTGTTTTAACAGCTACTCTATGAATTTGAATGAAAAAAAGGGGAAAGAAAACACTGCTCACCTGTTTCCTTACAGCCGGTCCAATGTTCAATTTTCTGTCCTTGAAAATCAGATTATCTGCCTGTAAATTGAAAAGAAATCACCAATTGTCTAGCGTTTACTTCAGACCTATAAATAACTTCAAAATTACCAGTTCCTTATAGCTATCCAAACATGCAATGTAAAACTTGAAAAATGCTGGGCGTGTTCCATTACTTTGAATTTCACATGTCAGTCATGTCTTCCGAGCTCACTACCACGTATTCATATGTACGGACCACATTTAACTCAACTTTAACTATTTGCAGCCACACACTGCGTTAGTTTTCTTACAGTTTGCTAATGTACTAAGCAGCCGGTCTTAATTTCAGTGTTCATGTGTTCTTCTTTCTTTATCATTTCCTTTCTACCTTTCGGTGTAAGGTTAAGTGCGGACGAACTCTCGCCATTGTTCATGTGTACGAACTATAATAAATGAATTATTTTCTGTACGAACTTCATTGGCTAATAATAGCCTTGGCCTTCTATTTTCAAAGGAAATATGTGAAACAAACAAAATTATGTTTCACCACCAAAGACCAACACATATTGTGATTGGATTGCTTCACCTGCAATTTTTTATAGTGCACAGGCACATCAGTAGTAACTGCTCATAACCTTGGTGGATACAGACGCACTTTCCTTTTTTTATTGTCTATATAGGAAAAGAAAAAAGTGTCATCTTTATCCTAGTTGCCAACATTATAAGAGAAGAAATTAAATGTGTGGTATACACTGGCTGAAAATCACGTAATCATGGCGGAAGATCACCTTAGACCAGTCCCATTTTGATCATGAATCTAGACAAGATCACATGAGAGTGAGGCAAAATAAATTCAGTACCTATCAGACCTGTAAATGACAAATTTCAAAATTGTCTTTTCGGCAAACTGAAAAAGTAGTTAAAAAGATCATCCTTTGCTGCCATGCCATAATCAAGCCTTTATACTTTGTTACAAAACAAACAAAAGGCTTAATTCCTGGTACAGGAACTTTCCGAACAGTCTGATAAAATATTAGAGTCCCTTTTGTCAAGCCATCATCATCTAAGTATATTTTTTCATAGTGCCTTCCATGGATTTTAGGTCACAATTATTACTAGTACGACTATGATTTATAGTAGTATGATCTGACTACTACTAGACTAGACTACACCAACACTTCACGCAGACTAGCCTATAATAGCCTCTATATATAGGACTGGTAGCAGTCTAGACGCCCGTTGCATTAAATATATAACTAGAGAGAGTATCAAGTATTTTTTACTCGCTAGGGAAGTTAACTTTCACCAAGATCACTTTTCATCAATGAAATCGGTACGAGAGCGACAGTAATAGACTATTAATACCGATTTGAAGCAAAACCGGACGTCTAGAACAAAACAAACAAAAAAAACGATTGATTTGAAATAGAGATCATTTTTTGCCGAAATCAATACAAATAACACGAAATAAAGAAAACTGACTCTGATCGTAACAGAAGTCTCATACGATACTGAATATATACGAGTAGTCGTGTTTCTGATTTTTTCGAAGAAAAAGTAAATGTATCTGATTTCATTGGCAATGTACTTCAGATTATTTTTCTTTCGCATTTTTGCTGATTCCTACAAAAATGAGCAAACTGACATCCCTGTAGGTAACTTGTAATGAAAACAAAGATATTTAGACTAGGGTACATAGACTAATAGGTTATTTTTCAAAATCGGCCAATCAGCCAAGTATAAAAATTAACAGCTCAGCTGTATCACCATCACCTTTTGACATGTCTGTGTATGTGAACGCAAGTGATCTGCTTATAGGTGTATGGGTATCTGAAATGAAAATTACTTACTTCTTTTTTAATAATCCTGTCAGCATCATCTTGACTTTCAAAGGTAACAAATCCATAGCTAAAGGAAAAAATAAATGAACAAGTTTACCAGACTACAGTGTATGATGACAGTTGCTAATCAAGTAATAGGTCACCCTATTCAAAACCCAAAGCTTCAAGCAATTTTTTTTCTTTCAGCAGTAATTTTTCAGAATATCTAATATGAAAGATTGAGAACACATGGGTTTATACAGTAATTTATTTTGTGCATAATTCTTTAATTGCTGCTACGAGAATGACATAATACTTTTACAAATAAAAAATCATTCTTATTGTTATGAATGGTGTTTTGCTCAGTTTCCACCAACTAATGGCTTTCCTAATTTTCAAAAGCATAAAACAACCTTTTTTTGTAGTTATATGAATATAAAACAAGCACCAGTCCTAGCTGCCTGTTGAAGACGCACTCACAGCAAACATTCTCTCTCCGCCCAATGCTAGGCTTACAACCATAAGACACTACCTGGACATAATTTATGCCAATGAGTAGTCACGGCGTGTGTCAGTGCCATCTCGTTACCTAATCCCAATCTTTGTACTTTGAAAATATCGAAAAAAATTCCAGGACTTTGCATGACTATTTTGCTTTTTCCAAGACTTTTGACCCTAAAACCAAATTCCAGAACTTTTCCAGGAGATCCTGGAATTTAAGGACTGCGCACAACCCAGGGGTGTAAATGACAAACTGAAAAAAAATCGGAAAACATGAGCAAGCATCCCTCTAGTTTTCTCAAATAATTTGAAAAAACTCACCATTGCTGTCCTTTAAACACAACCAGTCACATCTAAATTTGTTCCTGGATGTAGTGTCAATTACATCAACTGACGAGTCGCGATCCACACATTTTAATTGTCTCCCGAACATTTTTATAACAAATAAACTAAAGCAATTCATTTAACTTGAAGATGTACCATATGATAAGTTAAAACAGAATTCCTGACAATAAATAGAAATATTTCCAAATAAATATGAAGTGAAAAGTATCCCAAGAAGACAACATTTATTTTGCATCCAAAATGCGATTGACTAACTAGCTAGGAATTTAATCAACTAAGGACAATGTTAAAGTTGTTAGAAACAACAGAAATTACCTCACCTGTGTTGGTTTCCACTGTAAGCGATTATAATTACAGTAATACTAGCGGCAGTATTCATGTACACAGCAACAGTGTGATAGGTCACATTTATTTTGTGATTAAGAATTGTATGGGGCTGCCTTTAAAAAAAGGGGATAACATTACTACTACTAGTTACAACACTTTCAGTCCACTTGAGGAAAAAGCAAAAAGTCTGAAATCAGACAAAATCTGAAAGATTGACACCCCTGAATAATAGATGGTCTAGTAGACAGAATGATAGTGGCGGATTAGCTCAGAGGTAGTGGGCTGGTGCTCTGTTCACAACGAGGCTGGGTTGCCGTGGCAGGCATAGGTTCGATTATCCAGGTTGACGAAAATCTTTTTTTCTATTCTTACACTGGCACTGCAACCTTATCCCACTATCGTACAACAACAGAGACAGACACACATTTGAATGAACCGAATCACCTGAAAGGTCCCCTGTAGGCCGACTGCCATTGGTACGGGAGGTCGTCGTAGTTGGGTTTCGACTCGTTGTAGTTCGGCTTGGAATCCTTGACACATTTCGGGCGGCTTAAACCACAAACAAGTTTTCTTCTCAAACTAGTCATCGTTTGAGGGCTCGGTGGTTTGACCATGGGCCCTTTGTTGGAGCCTGACGGCCCCGACAGGGGCCCTATGGCGATTACATTTGGATTTATAACAAGATGACGAACCTCTGGGTGATCCTTTGCAATAATCAAGAGACGATTTTCATCCAAGGCCTTGCTGTCTACACTAGACATCTTCCTCCAATTTAGATTCCACAGATTATTTCAATTTACAAAACTTGAGTTTAATAAAGTTGATATAGATCCATCTCTATCCAAAGACAACTTGGTATGCGGTCGTCAGGCTTTTGATATTCATATGTCGTCAAAGGGCTTGAATTCAAACAACGAAGGGAAGGTATCCTCTTACCCATAATCTCACACTCTGCTGAGTCACTCTCTTGGATTTGAAAATACTGACCGAGACAAAGATAGCTGGCTTGGAAATATTATTTTATAGAACTGAGTTGGTGACGGCTGAATCTTAAACCATTACGGTATTAATGAAAATTCAAGTTCAAGTCAACTTACTCTACTCTGGGCATTCAACCATCACGAAAGTTTTAAAACAATTTCGGCCACTTTGTAATATAGTTCAAATTGTATAAAACCAATAGGTCTACCTGGGTCTCGACACAAGCCTAGTCTAAGATTTCCACGACTCTGGAATATTTTGGAATTAAGCCTTTAGCCTAAGCTGAGCTGACCTTCAACTTAAGATACAGAAGACATGTCTACTGCTGTATCATGTAGACTTAAGTGGTAGACTATCCAGATGAAGAAGCTTCCATATATGTTTTCACACACATTCAATTTGTTCTGGCCAAATTCAGAAGTTACATCCTTCCCTTGTGGTTGGGGTGACAAACAGGCTCAAGAGGATTTGTTACTTTTTGATCTGATGGGCCATCACAAGTTTCCATTTCAAAAGACAAAACAGACACAAGGCTGGGATGAGTCTAGATAGTAACTAGGTCTAGGACTAGGGCATCACACACACCGACAGCGCTATCTCAAACTCCAAATATTATCTACGTCTGTACACTACATCTACAATACTACACAAGTACAAGAGACTAGTCTAGATACTACTGTACTAGTAACTACTACTACTACTACCCATCACAATTCCTAGTTGTTAGTATTATTATCCATTTGTCCCCAGTGAAGAAGGATGAATCCAGAGAACAAGGGTGGCCAGGGTCTGCTCTCAGTCAAGACTCACACATTGTGTGGGTGTGTCTGTCTGACTCCCACAATGCTGACACCCACGACAAGTGGCCACCATCCTACCCCGACATGACATGTTTGTAAACAAACGAACAGATTTGTCGTTTCCGTGAAACCGCGTCGAGCTTTTGCATTGGTTACATGACAAGGTAAATCAAAAATGTGGACGGAAAATGCAACGATTCAACATAGCGGGAGGGGAAGAGAAAAAGAGAGAGAGAGAGAGAGAGAGAGAGAGAGAGAGAGAGAGAGAGAGAGAGAGAGAGAGAGAGAGAG
>JARFNW010047508.1:0-14150 GCA_031763155.1 Dirona albolineata | reverse complement strand
ATCTTCCACCTCATCTTCCACCTCATCTTCCACCTCATCTTCCACCTCATCTTCCACCTCATCTTCCACCTCATCTTCCACCTCATCTTGCACCTCATCTTCCACCTCATCTTCCACCTCATCTTCCACCTCATCTTCCAACTCATCTTCCACCTCATCTTCCACCTCATTTTCCACCTCATCTTCCACCTCATCTTCCACCTCATCTTCCACCTCATCTTTATCTCAACAAATTATGTCCCTGTCTATAATATTTTTATAATTTTGTTTCTTTTCATTTTCTGCATTTAAATAATACTTCCATTTTTATTTTTAAAGGAGTGTTCATCCTACTTTCTACACCCCATTGCTTGCTATCTCCGCTGTGCTTTCAATGCAAAATCTATACTTCCCAATGTAGCGGTGCAAAAACAATGTTAAGATTTCAAGATTTAGTGACATGACACGAAATGAAAAGCCACAGGAAATGCTATTCAATTTTCTTCTCCTTTTGCTGATTTCGTTGGTCTCTGAAATAGATGTCCTCTGGTGTATTACGAGCTTTTAAATGTATTTTAATGGATTCGTTTAAGAACAAGTCAAAGGCAGAAATAATTTCATTGCTCTCAACATTTTAAAGATATTTCACTGTGTTATGTAGAACACTATACTATTTTTAGAATTATTCTTTTTTGATAATTGCATGAACGTAGACAGGGCGCACGTGATCACCAGCTGCTTGTCTTTGACCTTTGCCAGGTCTATGTTCCATAAAGGGCTGGTCAATACACGGTGGGAATGGATAAGAAAAGAATACAAAACAGAAATGAAACTTTTGCAGAGATGGGCCTTATGCAAATTATCATTGATAATTAATACTCAGCGCTAATCTTTCTATTTTACTACCCTGTTCGAACGAGGCCATCGGATTAAGGCATTGACTCTATGATTAAAACGTCGTGTTGAAGCGAGAATAGGTGAAAACAGTTTGATTTCGATTTCCCATTCCCCAGAGGTCGGTCTATTGTGAATAAGAAGTACCGTGACGAACAACTTTCCAATAGGCCAAAACCGTTGGATGGGTGATCCATTTCCCCGAGGTCTTTCTATTGTTAGTAAAAAGGACCGTGACAAACAACTTTCCAATGGTGAACAAGGAATATCATGAGTTGTTTTCGGTACTTCCCGAATAGCAAGGTCAAGTTTCTGGGGAAAATCTTCTAACTATCCTGTCCTATTGAACCCATGTCACACCGAGATAAATATAATATAATAAAGATAAAGATAAACATGTTGTGTTTATAGTCCATATCCCTGTCCATGTACCCGCTCACGGACTTTACGTCATTTCTCCCCCAGAAGGTCATGCCATTCAATATCTCTATCAACTCTCACAGGGAGCATACAGTAGAGCAGCATGTTAGACCCGTCACACTAACATACTGACAATACTATATTCCTCTGTCTGCAGCTGGGTACTCGCTCGCACTCGAGTCGGGTGAGAAAAAATGTGAAAATATTATTTTCCAAGGGCTCAAAATTGGTAGCTTCCGCCAGGATTCGAACTCGGGACCTCTCGATCTTGAGTCGAGTAGCCCAGTCACTCTCAACTTGCTCACCTCTCTATGACTCTTTATCTCTGTAAGATGAAAAAAACCAACGAATTTTCAATAAAAAAATAACCGAGAAAAAACCCCAACACATTTCTATCGACATTTAATTTCCAGTAGCTAAAAATGTATGGTTATAATATAAGTTCATTATATACCGGTTATTCACTTTTTTCCATATCATTATGTTTCAACTCTGACCCTTCCAGTTTGAGCACGATCAAACACTTATTGTCTTTTGTAATAAAGGTTGAAGCACCACAAGGACCGCCCAGTATTAACGACAACCCACTGGAAAACCCACTACACCAGTGTTTTAAATCCTGATTGATATGAACTAGTCAGCGTTTCAAAGGTTTTGCGTGTCAAGGGCAATAACAACTAATCGTCTTGACACTGTTTGCATGTCATTCACACATTGAGAGAAAATAGTATTATGGATTAATCCTCCACAAAGCTCTCAGAGACTAACATGATTCTCTTGTACGACTAATAACATGACTGGTCTTTGAATACCGTCAGATCGTAAAGAGGTCAACCTTGTTATGTCGGTGGTTGAGTGTTAAGAACTTCTCATGGAATTAATTATAGTCGTTGTTCTGCGTAGATTAGCATGGAATAATAAAGTGCTTAAAATATATAAGTATTTATTATATTAGCTTACGTTGTAAGGATAATGGAGATATTTTCGTTCATTTACATTTGTACACATGCCGCCATCTTGTCAAAAGAGATTTGACGTCACAAAAAAAACACCACCATGTTATTCAATAAGTTGCGCTTTTAACCCCTTATCTGCCAAAAAAAAAAATATTTCAACGCGTGTAATGTCTGATTCATTGCATGGCATTTATTTGATATATCGCACCAATTATGATTGTCAATATAACTGGTGCTTATCCCTGTTTCCGTGGCGTGAGGCGGACAGAGTGACAATGCCATCCTTCTGGATAGGACGCTGGGCTATCCCACATTACTTCCCCAGCTGTGAGCTGGTACCCATTTCTACACCCGGGTCGAGTGAGGCAGTTGGAGAAGAATTTCTTGCCCACGAAAAAACAAAGGACCGGGAAAACCCGATGTCAAATTCCAAGTCATTGAGACGACGTGCATCGAAATTAATTCTAGGAAATGATTGACTTCCTGGTTCTGTCTCCCCTCCCCCTCCAACCCCGCCCCGGGTTGTGGTTGTACGAATGAAATCTCTTTATCATTACGACTTTATGTTCAGTTTGCAATCATTAACTTAACGAAAACATGTTTAAATCATTGATATTATTAATTGTCACTTCCTTGTTGTTAACTGGAGAGTAAAGCTAAAGATGGCTGTCATTCATAAAAAAAAGTTACCGACGATATGTCGCATTGGCACGATAGCAGAGTGTCTAACTGCTATGGGGGGGGGGGGGGGCGGTGCCAACGCAGGCTCCAGTTTTATTCCCAGTCTTGTCACATAATTTCTTGATTTTCGCTACTGCCTGTAATTTTTGCAAACAAGACGTTACTTTCCAACACATTATACTCAACTGTTTATCATCATTTCTCACTACCTAACCATTCATTCTTCAACACCAACATTGCAAAAAAGCAAACAAAAAACAACACCAAAAACCCCAAAACACCAAATGCATCTCGGCGGCGCATCACACCACGTTACGAAGCCTTCGTGTCTCAAAGTCAAATAATTGGTAGATTATGACACCCCTTCGATATTTGACGGTTATCCAACGCTCCGATAATGGACGGTTATTTACCCCTGCCACGCCCCTTGGTATGATTCATGTATCAATGCACGGCACGATGACAATTACCCGGTGGTTAAATCTTACACGATAATATGCGCAAAGAACATTAGCTATGCTAGCAAAGCGCCACAATGTTCTATTTTGGTTAAAGCTGGGCGTGACCCAGAGCTTTGTTTGTTTTCCTTACCTAGTAATCATGTCATTAATTAACTTTCCATTATAGGTAAAAATAGAAGATATGATTATTAGCCTATTGTCTAGAAGTGGTACTTATATATTTAGGCATATAATCGGTTACAGGCAATAATAGATCACGACAGTAATAATATGATTATAAAGGATAAGATAATATTAATTGTATCTACTTTCCACGTAGTCTATCCGTGATTAACATTCACCATGAATAAAAAGGGAAATGATCCACAATTCAAATAACCAGTTTTTGAATGATATGTTATTTTCGGGTAACATTCGATCGGTTTGCTCGTGGCCCAACGTTGTTGGTCCAATGTGATAATATGATACACGTGTAACATTATATTGTGATCATGTATTTATATATATACATTTATTTCTCATAATGGAAAATAAAGACAGTATTTAAAGTAAAGCAGGTTCTTTGGACAGTATTTAAAGTAAAGAAGGTTCTTTGGGGCAGGAGTGGAATACGGAGTATGAATGAATAGGGGAGAGGGGCGAGGGGGCTTGCAAAAAGGAATAGATGTGTTGATATCCATCTATGGATCTATCTGCCTCATTCATAAATACTGATTAGGCCTAATTTTCTTTTCATTTCATCTTATCTTATACGAGTACATAATCAGTATAGTATAAATCTGCTAACAGGGCTAAGATTCTCAGGGCATCAAACCCAGTTAAGCCCAACCTAAAAACTAGGCCAGCGATGACAAAGCATGGACCCAATCCGTTGTTACAGTTACAATTATTGTAGAGGCGGCTAGCTATGCAAGTTCGAAATGTAATTAAGTCGTCCATTTGACAAGTTGCCTTGATGGGGTGTGCATGAATCAGCCCTTCGTCTAACTGGTCTACTGATCCCCATCATTGTCACAACCTCTGCCATCGTTTTGACCTTATTTGACTAGTTTAACATAACCTATTATCATATTTAGAGTTCTACCTGTCAAGCCCTAGAGGTGAGAAAAACAACAATTTGGCGTTATACCTATTTACAGAGATGACACGGCGGCGTTGTCAAGGCCCTTCCCCACAATGCAAAACGCAGATGGGCGTTAAATAGCAGAAGCCGCCTTTTACATCTCCGTACAGTGTTCAAAAGGACGTTAATCGAGAAGCTCACAAACTCCTATTTTGAGTTTAACCAGACTGAATCGAAGCCAATTAATTGTAGCAGACAGTCGGTCGAATTATCCGAAAAGCGTGACAGGTAAGAGCAAAACAATATAAAAATAATCGAACAATAACATTACGAATAAAAGGTTTACATCATTTGCAAAGTTTGAAAAAAACACCAAAAAAGCTCTTTTCAAAATTGCAAGTTCATGTTATCTATGTCGGCATCTCCGATCGTAGCGTTCATCTGCGATAGGACCTGCAGAGTCCATGTCTACCCGCATAGATAGCATTGAGAAGAAAAAAAGTACAGTGACGAAATAGTCCTGTATTGCTGTGAAAATGCAGGCTCACATGCTTTACATAATTTATCCCACAGTATCATTCAATATCCTACTCAACTCAACTACCATGGAGATCACGCAGTAGACAGCAGCCTGTGAAGTTCGGCATACTAACGTACTAACAATAATTCTCTCTCTAGTGGGTAATTGTCTGTAAATACAGATACAAGTCTCCAAAGGTATGCAGGATTGTAACCCGCGACCACGTTAGACGCTACGCTACGCAATCTCTAAACCGTAAAATATAACCGTTAAATTAACCAGTGAATTGTATTGTAAGACATAACATAATGTCATCGTTTAAGAAGGAAGGTGTGAAAACAGGCACACAACAACCACACCGCCCCCTTAAATACCATTCAAGGGACGTGTTAAACTTCATTAATTAGACCACAACAAACACACCTGCTGACTGTAATTAGATTGGCAAGGGAGGGGGAGCAAACAACATGTCGTATCTTCCTTCTAGAGTTACCCTAATTCCAAATCACCCCTCCCCCTCCCATTCCATATTCCTCACCTCGCCATCCCGTAACAATATACACGAACCCCCACCCCCACACATACGCCGCTCCATGCTTCTAATTTATACGCAATCAATGGAGATGCCAAGACATTTCGTGCTTTCGTTAAATCCGTTTACATTGTTAGTTCATCTGACCAGCTAATTGTTGCGACATGTATGAGGAATGTCCTTGAGAATTGAAAACTCACCCATCCCTCACCTTTTTGTACACAGGTGAATGGACGAGAAAGTCGCTCTAGATTCCCACGTAAACCTCATGGAGTCGATTTATTAAACCATTGAAGACCACCCCCCCACCCCCACCCATTTCCTGCCCATCCTCACTTCCCAAGAATACTAACCATAATGTACCCACTGCATTGAGTTTCTATCCATTACATTTCCTAGAACTTAATGTTAAATTCCCATCACTTTGGTGCAATTCAGTGCAAATATGAAGATAATCTTTTGCTTTTCTGTCTAGACAAGAATCAGAGGGGAAAAACCCAAATGACAATGAATGGGATTTATAATCTTCTTCCGGAAGTTAAGATATCTTCATCATAATCTGCACGGGCCGATGGGAAATCCTGACTGAGATCATCGAGGGCATAATAAATAACTCTCAAATTTGATGCTGGTTTGATTCTAACATCCTGATTCGGATGCCTGATCGATTGAAGATTGGATTATCATATAACAGTTAATCCACACAAACGGCACGGGTTAGAGTCCGGATTTCTTTATCATCTTGGTATTGTGTTTGCGGCATAGCTCAGATGGTAGCGAGTCGGTTTACTGTAGTCTGCAAGGCGGTGTTGGGATTCGAGGTTTAAAACGGGATAAATCGTCAGGACTAGATACTATTCTGAATGAATTTATTACATCCACACCTCACAGAATTAGGTTATTTGTACTATAGGTGTTCAACAATATTTTCCTGACATTTGGACTAACGGGAGTATTGCGCCAGTAATACTCAAGAATGCGGATCAAAATTATGCTACTGATTTCAGAGGGATGACTCTCCTTAGCTCCTTGTGGAAACTTTTTACAAGGATAATAAGATATCAAATATGTTGTGGTCTGAGTTCAATTTGTTTTCAGAGAAGGTTGAGGAACTGTCAATAACTGTCCTTATATTTTACACGGGTTAATTAAAGAAGAGAAAGGAAACGATTATATTATAGTGGTTCCAAAGACAATCAAAAGGCGAATGACTACCTTGGTATTCTGACACAGCTTATGAAGGAAGAAGTCAGTTCCCAATGTATTAGGCTTTGTTTAAAATATGTATAACAAATTTGAATTAATAATCAAAGAAGATGCCAGAAAAAAATTCCACTGTAGAAGGGTAAATGTGAAAATATAAAAGGTACAGAGGACGAGTGATCTTTTGGGAACGTGTATATATACATGTTGTAATTGTTATATACGTCTGTATAATAAATTTCCCTAATCGGATGAAAGTAAAGTATTATAATAATAATAATAATAATAATAATAATAATAATAATAAATAATAATAATAATAATAATAATAATAAATAATAATAATAATAATAATAATAATATTAATAATAATAATAATAATAATAATAATAAATAATAATAATAATAATAATAATAATAAAAAATAATAATAATAATAATAAAATACTAATAATGATAATAATGATGATGATGATGATGATGATGATGATGATGATGATGATGATAATAATAATAATAATAACTGCGCCACCGGCTCCCCGAAGTGATTATAGAGTATAATAGTAATAGTATTAACCACCACACAAGTGCCGCCCAATAAAGAGATGGTGTGCTCTCGTAATGTAAGAAGGAACTGTTGTTATTGGAGCACACCAGGCCAGGGGCCGTATTCACAGACCATACGTTGACTGTTACTGTTAGAACATTTTGGCACGACCTTATTGCAGTGAAATATACTCACAACATTGCATGATTCGTTGTGATTTTTAAAGTACAAAATGGTGCCAAAATTAAATGTGCAAAGAGTTAACGTATGGTCTGCGAATACCGGCGCAGGTGCCGTAAACACAAACGGCCATATCTTTACTGTTAGCACATTTTGGCACCAATTTATACTTAAAATGATTACATGAATAATATAAGGAATCATGTAATGTTGTGAGAACAATTCACTGCAAAAAGATTGTGCCAAAAATGTGCTAAGTTGACGAATGGTCTGTGTAGTAAGACGGCCCCAAATCCATTGATGTGCAAGTATACTCCAGATGTGCATAGCTAGCTACAAGTACAAAGTTCAAACAGATCAGCGCAAAGGTCTAGCATCTAATAAAATAATATTATGATACTGATAGAAATAGAACTGTCTACAAAGCAATAGGTCAAAACCGTTGGATGGGTTTTCCATTTCCCCAAGGTCGTTCTATTGTGAGTAAAAAGTAACGTGACAGACAACTTTCCAATGGTGAATAAGGATTCTCATGATTTTGTTTTCGGTACTTCCCGAATACCAAGGTCAGGTTGCTGGGAAAATCTTCTAGTTCTAGCGATCTTGTCCAGCGCCGGTATTCACAGACCATACGTTAACTGTTAGCACACTTTGGCACAATTTTATACTTTACTACAATAACATTATGCCAATTTCTGGGAAATGGAAAATCCACAAGCAAACGCTTTTAACCTACTCCAACATGAAAATGCGAGGCTAAAATAGGTCAAAACCGTTTGCTTGGGGTTTCCACTTCCTCGAGGTCGTTCTATTGTGAGTAAAAAGTATCGTGAATAACAACTTTTCAATTATGAATAAGGAATCTCATGATTTTTTTTCGGTACTTCCCTAATAGCAAGGTCAAGTTGGTGAAGAAATACTTCTGACGATCTTGTCCTGTTAGTCGCGAGTTCCTGGAGCATATCGATATTACGGGACATTAACAGAGCAGGTAAATAAAAAAATATATTTTTTAAAAACTCCTGGATGCCCTGGTTGATGGAGCTTGGAATAATCTACCTCAGTGAATTATTTATGCAAGAAAAAGAAAAAAAAGAACCAAAAAAAAGAAGTAAAATGGTATATCTCCAAGAGTGTGTAAAACAAGTAACAAAACAGAACATTTTGGGTCTCACTGTCCGTCAGTTAACAATCAAAAACACAAACAGGCAAGGCAAGCAGATCATTTCAGAGCGGTGTGACCTGTGCGATGTCAGAGAACAGACCTTTGTTTACCTTAGTAGAGGATCGTTAGCCAGGACACAGCATTCAACTTTTATTATTATGTCAAACACTGACATTTATTTGTTATTACAACTTTTTATAAAAGCTGGTGAGGTCCAATAGTCAATGTTGTCACATGCATGCAACACATGGAAGAGTCTTTAGACAAAAATGCATTATTTTATCAGTGCAAAGTTGGAAACATTGATGGATCAAAGAAATGGCAAATGGCAACAACAACCTCAATATTACATATTTTCAAATAGTCAATCCCGCCCTCTCCCCCAACAAATCACACAACACAAAAACAATTAAATAAACCAAAATAACAAACAGACAAAGGAACAAAAACAAAAAATCAATAAAAAAAATTATAAAACACCAGCAACAAAAACGAACATATTCCGAATGTGTAGAGAAAATGAAAAAAAATTGAAATAGATGAAATAATAAAGAGAAAATAAAAACGAGGGGAAAAAATATGAAGAAGACAAAGGAAAAGAAGAGAGAGAGGAGGAGGAGTGGGATGAGGAGGAGGAGGAAGAGAAAAAGAAAAGGAGAATGAACACAGATTTTTTTTTTAAAATATGATTTTAAGAAAAAATAATAAATCCACAAATGTGAGTCTACAATAGAAAGACAATTAAAACAAGGAAACGTTTTGGAATATTTTTTATTTAATGGAACATTATAATGCGACAAACCCACCTCTAGATAAGATTATTCTGACCAATCAAAGATCTTTTAGTATTGATACAGATATCTCCGCCTCGGATCACAGTCTTTGGGTCACTAATTAAACCCTCTAGATTTTTGGTGGACTGGGCAGGGATGTAAAACAGAGATTTGCTTTTGTCATGAACTAAATATGAGGAACAGGTGTCAGGTAAAAATAACAAAACTATCCCTTTTGACTTCCTAGTCAACATATTAATGATAATGGAAATGACATCTTTGGATGTAAGTTTGTATCATGGAAATGACATCTTTGGATGTAAGTTTGTATCATGGAAATGACATCTTTGGATATAAGTTTGTATCATGATAATGACATTTTTGAATGTAAGTTTGTATCATGGTAATGACATCTTTGGATATAAGTTTGTATCATGGTAATGACATCTTTTGGATGTAAATTTTTATCATGATAATGACATTTTTGGATGTAAGTTTGTATCATGGAAATGACATTTTTGGATGTAAGTTTGTATCATGGTAATGACATCTTTTGGATGTAAGTTTGTATCATGGTAATGACATCTTTGGCTGTAAGTTTGTATCATGGTAATGACATCTTTTGGATGTAAGTTTTTATCATGATAATGACATTTTTGGATGTAAGTTTGTATCATGGAAATGCCATTTTTGGATGTAAGTTTGTATCATGATAATGACATTTTTGGATGTAAGTTTGTATCATGATAATGACATCTTTGGATGTAAGTTTGTATCATGGAAATGACATCTTTGGATGTAAGTTTGTATCATCGAGATGACATCTTTTAGCCACTAGTATAATGATGTTTTGATCTCTTGTTTTACTGCATGCATACACAACCTTGTGATATAATAGAAAAGTCACAGTCATTGCCACACACCGGCCTTCAAGCCGAATCTTTGAATTTCTACGACCAAACCGGGATGTTAGAGAGACAAATTACATAGAAACTATTCCCTTCCGTGGTACAAGCGGGAAAATATTGAATTGTAATATGGAATAGCTCGGTAGTAACAAAAGTTTGAAATGCGGAGTGGGCAATGACGCAACACATTGTATTAAGTAATAGATACTTATCAGCTGAGCCAATAACAACACACTTCGACACATACACACTCACATAAATGCAGAAACATACAACAGTGCGCACACACACACGCACACAGACAAACGCACATACTCGTACACACATTGACACACCCAGTCCTAAAAAATTATTGGTCTTGGGACTCCCCTTGCATACAATTAAATAATAAGAACCTAAAGATTTAAATATCTAATTTTGAAAATCAATAAAAGATGCTTCTGCATTTGTGGAATGGTATATATTGCATTTCTTTGGCTCTCTCTCGTCTCGTGTCCCACAGATAATGGTCGATGAGGACAGCGTTAACACTGTAGTGACGGTCCAACCCATCTTTCCTCAGAAGTTGTAAAATTCTGTCTCTGACCAACTGAGAGTTAGAGAGAATTATATTATGAGTATGATATGGGAAAATAAAGAGAAGAAAAAAAAAAAAGATTTTATCCTCCTTTCAAAAAATCAAAACTTTTGAACTATACAAGATAATCCCATTCTGTTTAAAATTCCTAAAACATTATTGTATGAATTTTTTATGTGTTATCATTTAAATTGGATATCACGAAGAGTGTATTTTTATGATCTTAAAAAAAAAAGTTATTTTCATGCGTTTAAAATTATTTTTTATTATTATTAAATCTTAAAGAAAGAGGTCATGCCGATTGCTTAGATAAGTTGTTGTTTTTATCAAGTCCCCTTTATACCGCACAAAGCAGTGTAGGGGCCAGCCATGTGTCAAGCTCTGAAGGGTGTACACGACAAATGGAAGTAAATCCAAATGACAACGAGGACTAACACCACTCATCACCTTACATATGACTAGAAAGACTGCATCAGAAATTAAAGACGAGCAGGTGATGAGCCCACTGCGTCCAAAACTCTTTACCAGTAAATTGGACAACAACGTACCATGAGGTCCATACATTTTACCGATAACACATTGCTGTTACCCCAGTGGTTACTCTTCAGTTGCAGAACAACAGGGAGTTGCCACCTGGGCAAACTAGTTAGTGGTTTTAGTTGATGGTAATCATTTGTCTCAGACATTGTCTGCCCTTGTGTTCTTGTCTTCTTCAATGTACGTGCCTGGAGAGCGAATGTTATTGTGTGTTTATTAATGTGAATTATGTATATGTTGATCTAACGAACCGAAAGAAAACAAAGTAGATACTGGCATAGTATTAGTAATGTAATTCATCTCTCTGAATATTTTTTAGTGAAGTTTTCAATCTATTGGCCCAGATTCACACTCTCCGGGTACTTTGCATTTCAAATGACGTGTTAGTCACCAACTGAAAGGATCGGTGGTTCAAAAGAGGAGGGTGTCATAACGCAGTAGGCCTATTCTAATCACCCAATTAATCAAAGCGTTGATCTCAACATAAACATGAAATGTCTATCTGACTAGATAGCTGAAAAGGGGTGGCGGTGTGGATCAGTTTCTCCTGCGTTGCGAATCCCTTTGGATGCGGGTGCTGTTCAATCTGGTGTTGTATAAAAATAGGCTAGTAAGTTATTCTTGCCCATGGTGGCAGCTTTCAGTTGTCCTATAACTGAATAGTAATCACTAGGGTAGCAGCAAAGTGTTTACTGGTAAAACGTATTGTCACGAATGGACACATACCGTTATTCTAGCCCAGTGGGCTGGGACATTGTCACGAATGGACACATACCGTTATTCTAGCCCAGTGGGCTGGGGCATTGTCACGAATGGACACATACCGTTATTCTAGACCAGTGGGCTGGGGCATTGTCACGAATGGACACATACCGTTATTCTAGACCAGTGGGCTGGGGCATTGTCGCGAATGGACACATTATATCATAGTCTAGTCTACTTTGCCATTTTCTATAATATAAACTAAAACGAAGAACAGCAGCATGCTGGTGCAGCACTCATTTTGTTTTATTTACTTCATGGTTTAAAGTCGCAGTGCAATACCATATTCGAAATGTCTCTTGTTGTAAAGAAAATGAAGCAGCTGGATGCATGCCTTACTAACTCTTAAGGCCTGTTCCCACGCAGCCTATCCGATATGCGATATGCGTATGTTCACAAGATAGTTTTCTTAAGTTCTTCTTTGAGTCTTTTCTTCTTTCTTTCTTTATCAATTTCCTTTTTACCTTTCGGTGTAAGGTTAAGTGCGGACGAACTTTCTATCTCTATCCAGAGTCTTCCTCTTTGCATTTAAATACCTTCACCCCCTCTGAGTGTTTTCATGGATGATAAAAGCGGCCGTGGGTCAGTCGCGCATCTATCACATTCGCCGGTGGTGGTGAATTTCCTAGGATACGTGGCATTTACATTATCATTGACACAAGGTCGGCCGAAACACGAAACAGGAAATGATGATGCATTCATCTCAGCCAGGATTTTAATCACAAAGTACTGGCAAAATATAAACAGATTCGCATTCTGCACCCTGATTTTAGTCAATGTGCGCGCAAGAATCAGCTTTTAATGAATATTTGAGTAAAAATGCATCTTGCAAAAATTCATGCAACTCCAAGTGTTTCACCAAATGATAAAACGTTCCAAATTATTTTATTTGCTTGTAGATCTGATGGATCCAAAATCAGCGTTTTTTTGATTTTGCATCTAGCAATGCCATTATGGATAAATCATCACAGAGAGATTCATTTACAAGAGCGAGAAGGAATAGACGCCTTGCCGACATTTTCCTACATACTTTTGCACGACATGCGTATCGTATACGCAATACGACATGGAAACACAAAACGCGCGTATCCAATGCGGGCGTATCAATACGCTGCATGGAGTAGGGCCTTTACATTTATGCAATATACAGTCAAACACTAACACCGTAATATTTGGTCAACTTTGGGACCAAAGCAAAGGTGGCGGTATAAAAAGGTTGGCGTTATAACAAGACGGATTCAAGATGGTTGACACATTGACACGGACGATGACCAGATGATCCGTAAATGCATGTCACGGGTTCGATTCCCGATGCTGACGATCATAATTTTCTCTGCGTCTTTATAAATTCTCTAGCACTGCAGTGATTCCTATCATTTCCAATGACTGAGCAATGAAAAGTCGGCATCGGTACCTGCATTATGTAGCCAAAGAACGGCTCTACGCAGGTGGCGATTGTCCTTGCATAAACCGATTCATACACGTGCCCCGCCCGTTCGTATCACCGACGTGTCAAAAAGCATCACGTGACTCTATCCACGCAACACAACTGATGTCAAGAATGAAAACAATCTTGATTTGACTCCAACATACTCCGCGTGCCTTGAACTCCATGACCTTGTATTCTCCCTTTATTGATAATGATACGACGGTGGTCTAACTTCGTCGCGACAATCTTTGGCGGTAATTATAATTTCTTCATTGTTATCTCTATAGTGGTGACAATCTTTGGCGGTATTTTTAATTTCTTCACATTATCAATAGTGGTGATGATCTTTGGCGGTACTTTTTAATTTCCCCATTCTTAACTATAGTGGTGATAATATTTGGCGGTATTTTTAATGTCTTCATTCTTATAGTGGTGACAATCTTTGGCGGTATTTTTAATGTCTTCATTCTTATAGTGGTGACAATCTTTGGCGGTATTTTTAATGTCTTCATTCTTATAGTGGTGACAATCTTTGGCGGTATTTTTAATGTCTTCATTCTTAT
>JARFNW010047397.1:0-14150 GCA_031763155.1 Dirona albolineata | reverse complement strand
CAAGGTAAATTACCAAGGGGTAGACCAAAGAAAGTATGGCAAGAAACAATATCAGAGGTGATAGAAAAGAGGGGATGAAGGTATTTGGACGCAAAGAGGAAGACTCTGGATAAAGATCAATGTCGAGAGTTCGTCCGCACTTAACCTTACATCGAAAGGTAGAAAGGAAATGATAAAGAAAGAAAGAAAACTAACATTATTGGTAATATAATTATGCATACTAAGTTTCGTCAGTGCATCAGTGTCAATCAATGGGAGAGCCGCTTTTGTTCCCCGATTGTATGGGTTAAACGTTTGTCAGATCATGTTAGTGTAACAGCCTGACGTCTAATATTATATTACTGACTGTGCAGCACGGATAGGACCATCATATTTGCAATGATTAGGACGACGTTGGGGTATTTCAAACCGTTTTCATACAATAATTTAGACAGGCAATGTTCAGGTTTCATGATAATTCTGAGTCTGGCAGTAAGTAGTTTGGTTCTAAGATCAAGGATAAGATAAGATAAGATGAGATAAGATAAGATAAGATAAGATACGATGAGATAAGATAAGATAAGATAAGATAAGATAAGATGGGATAAGATAAGATAAGATAAGATAAGATACGATGAGAAAAGATAAGATACGTTGAGATAAGATACGATAAGATAAGATACGATAAGATAAGATAAGATAATATGAGATAAGATAAGGTAAGATAAGATACGATAAGATAAGATAAGATACCATGAGATAAGATAAGATAAGATACGATAAGATAAGATACGATAAGATAAGATAAGATCAGATAAGATAAGGTAAGATAAGATAATACTTTATTTCATCGATCCCCCGTCAGGAAATTCTTTGTGCAGACGTGAATAAAAAAGAAGCTATAGGTTGTACGCAATCGCAGAATGGAATGCCTTGTAGCTGATGTATGAGTATCTGTTGGTGTCTTGCAATACTAACGCTGTTATAGATAGAAGGAGGCGAGGTGGCCTAGTTGGTAGGTCAGAGGACACTCATGGCGAAGGTCGTGGCTTCGAATCATATCCCAGTCACTTCGTTGATTTTCTTAGGCAAGAAACTTTACTCCAGTTGCCTCACTTGACCCAGGTGTAAAAATGGGTACCAGCTTGCAGCTAGCGGTGGAAGAAATCTGTGATTTTTTAAAATAGTGTACGGTACGGTGTCAAATACTAGATGCCTTCGGGTAGTGTAAATGTCAATTTATTTTAGCTGGTTACTGACGTTTAGTAGGCCTCACTGTTTGAGTTTATCGATTATGCTTTAACGAAAATATTAGTCTGTATTTGGCATGCAGTATATTTGCATTTTTTTGTGAAAACAATTAGAGAAAGGTCGTCAATGCGTAAACCCTCAATCACTTAAAAGTCGATAAATCCTGAAGATTAAAGATATAATTTTTAGTACACGCCTAATTTTTGATGGTATATATCACCCATTAACGCAGTTTTCAAAACAAAAACCGCATGAGGCGGCAACAGACGTTTTCGTTAACTTTTTGTGTACGGAAACATAATTTTTAACTTCTCTCCGGATGTTTCTCTCCGGGTCAGCGAAGTGTTTTGGTAGTGGATTGCTGGCTGAAGACAATTCCTTTTAAATAGACCGTAAAATAGGCACATGGATTAGAATCGAGATTGTGAGATAGCCATGTGATCCTTGTTCTCCTTGATAGCAGGCGATCTCCAAACTCCTAATCCAGGAAATCCATAATATGTTCGCGGTGTGCGTCGTGGCTCCATCTTGCATGGGAATCAACTGTTTCGTGTCGACGTTTTAATTTTTTTGACAATTTGAGGAAACTGTTTTGATTTTTACATATTTAAGTATCCTTGAGAAATGACTTTTATAGTACTTACTTCCACGCATTGTTTCCACTTCCTTCATTTTTCTACTACCGAATCTTAGTGTTTAGTAGTAGTAAGCTTTGGGTATCGAACCATTCACACCGCTCTGGTGCTAACAGCTTGAGATCATCCACTTGTGTTTTATGTTTTATGTTTTATGTGCTTGTTGGCTTTGTAACTTGTTTTGCACTCGGAGATACACCATTTTCATCTATTTATTTTTTTCAGAGGACAAGATGGAATCTGAAGAGGACAAGCAGAAGGCACCGTCATTTGAGGACGTGCTTGAAAAGCTCGGACCAACAGGGAAGTTTCAGATGATCCAAATCGCTTTCTGCTATATATCACTGCTTTTGGCATGTGCCATCGCCATGTCTTTCATTTTCCACGGTAAGTATATTACGCCAGATGTATATATCAGATATATTGGTTGAAAATATTCTTTAATCTGCCAAAAGCTGCTCCTGATTTTGCTATCCTCTTTTGTTTCGTCAGTTGTACTGCCTGTGTTATTTATTTTACTGCCTAAATATGTCAAAGGGTCTGCAATTGTACTACCTTTTGGTCTATCGATATGTTTATGTTTTTAGTGAGTGTGGACATCGCTTCGCATTTTGCATTGTTGAACCCGAGTCCTACCTTTTCTGAAATTGGATCTCAATTGATCTGTATTCTTTTTGTAGGTTTCGTTGTATGTGTAGACTCTGGTAGATATCCAGGTTAAGTGCAAGTTTGTGCCCCACTAGTAATAATAACTCACTTTATTCATCCCAGGGGGACATTTGTCTTTAGGGTCTATTCCGAGGGTACACCGGAATAACTCAGGCGTCAGCCGCAGAGCAGCGCCGCAATATGAGAAAAACCTGGGTTTGAACTTGTGACCTCTCGAACCAAAGGCTTGATACAGACCTGGAGAATATATGGATCAGATTGAACCTCAATAAGAAAATGGCATACATTGATTGATTTGAAATTTAAACACTTTATAATGACGTAATTCATAGATTAGATTATTGAGTTAGAGTGACGTTATAAAGTGTGATTGCATTCAGTCCTTTGATTATTTGTTATTGAGTTTTAAAAACAATCAATATTCATGATAAAGGGTTATTGGTGAAATATATTTAAAATATCGAACTCGCATCGCATAAGGCTGTTATGAAGAAATGACGAATAGGGAATTAAAAACAAATAGTATCAGCCTTTGGTGGTGTGTAACATGATGCTTTCTTTCTACAGGTTATCAACCGCATCATGTTTGTACCACTGTGAACGAGACAAGTCTACTGTCGTCTTATGGATTACAGAATGATTCCACAGCGCAGATTGTCTACCGATCATGTGACATCCAGATCTCAACCAATCAAAGTGGGAAGATCAGCGAGGTTGACACCATGTCTTGTCCGAAAGGTCGGAATTTTGGGGACGCAAAACACACCACGTTTCTCTCTGAATGGGATCTCGTTTGTGAGTCGAGCGGAGTAGCCGAGCTGTCTCAGACATTATTCACCATTGGACAGGTGATCGGCGGGTTTATTGGATCCTCTATCTCAGATCGTTACGGACGAAAGCCTATTTTAATCGCCAGTTCTTTCTTTGCGTGTCTTGCAGAATTTTGTATCGCAGATGCTCCAAATATATTTGTCGTATACGGCCTCAAATTGTTAAGCGGGATATTTTATCAATCACTGATGTGTAGCTATTTTGTATACGCCATGGAGTTGTTACCTCCGCGACACAGAGAGGCTAATGGTCTCACGATGGGGTTGTCGTGGTGCGTTTGGGCATTGTTAGTGGGAGGGACTGCATTTCTCCTTCAGGATCACAGCTGGAGATATTTCCAAGTAGCTATAGGGGTGTCCGGTCTGTGTTGCCTTGTATACCCTTTCGGTTTGTTCGAGTCGCCCAGGTGGCTGGCCGCAAACGATAAAATGGAGGAAGCCTTACATGTTCTGAAAAAGGCTAGCAAAACCAATGGCAAAGATTTTCAACCTGTAAAAGAAGCATTCAATGCTTACGTTGCGCATGCATTTCCACACTCAAAATACAATGCCTTGCCGATGATTGAGGACAAAGCAAAATCAGATATTATAGGAAGTGTGCAAGAAAATGAAGATAATCAGAAAAGGTACAACATGCTGAGTCTGTTTCGAGTCAATTCTTTGCGTAAGAGATCACTCCTAGCTTGGTTCATATATACAACCAATCTCCTAACTTACTATGGGTTGTACATGACTTCCTCAAAGGTTGCAGGAAATCGCTTCCTGAATTTCGTATTGATGACGCTTGTAGAAGTACCAAGCGCTATTTGCACAGCAGTTATGATGAAGAAAATGGGACGTCGAATAGTCTTAGCAATCTTTCTTGGTCTGGCGGCCATTACTCTGATGACGTCAGCACTCATTGCCACATTTGCGGATACCTTGGATGTCAGTGCCACTGCAGTTACGGTCCTTTTCATTTTTGGGAAATTTTTTATATCTTCTTCATTCAGCGCTATTTACGTGATGGTTCCTGAACTCTACCCGACCAACCTAAGATCGTCCGCGACTGGATTCTGTGGAGGTCTAGGGAGAGTCGGTTCGATGATTGCTCCTTTCTTGAGACCCATCTACAATGTCGCCAAGTGGGGTCCTGCGTTGATTTTCGCTGTTATGTGTTTGGTCTCCGTTGTGCTAGCATTTTTCTTACGTGAAACTAAAGATGAAAATCTTCCAGACACTTTTGTCGAGAGAAGTGATAGAACTAAGAAGAAACACACGTTACTGTAGGTGAATGAAATAAATATTACATTCGCCACGAGAATTTATTGTGGCCTTATCATTGCATTATATTTAAACTGATACCGGTACACAAAACGCAAATGGAAGGATAAACAAAAGGGCAATACACATTCCTATCGGTTTTGGTCGTTTTGAAATGAATTCCGTGTCATGTAGGCTTTTGTTGTGTGTTTCGTTGATTCTTTTCTTTTATTTATTTGAACTGTTGATAATTATTTCATACTTATTCTGAAAGAAGTTGATAGTTTTTAGTGTAGGTTACACTTTTTCTCTGTCGTCAGTAAGTAGTCGAGTTGTTTGGCTAGCCGGCTGTTAGGGTCGAATTCTCTCTCAGGCATTCTGGCAATGCTGGCCTGCTGTTTGTTCCTTGGAAATGACGCTTTATGCAGAGCCTCCTTGGATCTGGTATGAGTAGTACTGGCTACAAGCAAAGAACTAGTATACTTTCAGGGTGTTAGTATGATGTGCCTTACATGTTCATCTACTGTATGTTTCCTATGGAGTTGAGGAGGACCTTTGATGACGGACACATAACAACACTGCACTGTAAATATTGATTCTCTGATTTGGATGGATGTTTTTTGTTTTCAATCAGTTTAGTTTTAATTTGTTCGTTACGTTATTTTGGCTTTCTCATCTTTAACATTCACGTTTTAATTTGTTAGTTGTTTATTGCTTCTTTGCTCTCTGCACCAACAGAATAATTTACTTGTCTCTTCTTTTTGATCAGCTAGCCACTTGTTTTAGGTCGATAATAATATTATTATCATTTTTCACACCAGTCTACTAATAATCTAGTTTGTCTTAGTAACAGATCCCCACTCCTACCCAGCCTCACCCCCGCCCCTCTCCCACCCTACCGCCATACAATTTCGTACTTGCAGCTGTTCCCTATTAATTGTCACATTAAGCCTTTGGTCGAATCCTCGATGTTTAGTGCTGTAAATAATTAATTGAAGCTAATTAACATACTGAATGTTTTACCACAAGACGCCCAGTTTGCGTGAAATCACTCTACTTTGTAAAAAAAAAATAATTATATAATCTTATTTACCTTTATTTCTTTCTTTATCAATTTCCTTTCTACCTTTCGGTATTATAAGGTTAAGTGTGGACGAACTTTCGCCACTGATCTCTATCCAGAGTCTTCCTATTTTGCATCCAAATACTTACACCCCTTCTTTTCTATCACCTCTGATATTGTTTCTTGACATACTTTCTTTGGTCTACCTCTTGGTAATTTACCTGTTTTATTTACCCCTATATTATGTCTCATTTACCTTGAGCTCTCCCATGGAGGAGAAAATACAATAATACGTTATTTTCACTAAAATCAACATATTATTGTCGGCACGCCATTATTGTTGTTATCATTGTCTGTGTTGCTACAATAATACTCGTCAATTGGTCAAAACCGTTGGATGGGTTTTCCACTTCCCTGAGGTCGTTCTATTGTGAGTAAAAGGGACCGTGACACACAACTTTTCAATGGTGAATAAGAAATATCATGATTTGTTTTCGGTACTTCCCGAATAGCAAGGTCAAGTTGCTGGGGAAAACCTAGCGATCTTGTCCTAATGAAGATGGGGAAACAAGATACTGTGCTTGAGTCAAAAATGCGTGTTTTTGAGTTATCCCTCTTCTGATGTAGAAGAAATGAAGCCCTATTTATTTATAGCAGGTATGCAAAAAAAAAGGTGAAAATGCTGTAGCTCCAGGTGTAAAACAAATAACAACTTTGTATTGTTATTGGTTTCACACCTGGAGCTACAGCATTTTCACCTTTTTTGCATACATCATTTTTGGATTTTAGCTTCTGGCAGCCCTCATTCCTTTATTTATTATAATTATAGCAGGGGTGACAAAACCCTGGAATTCGAGAATAAATGAAGAGGGAGCTGGTACTGACGGTACAGTAGACATAATGATAGTGGGATAATGTAACAGTGCCAGTGAGAGACAAGAACAGAAAAAAGAAAAAAGGTTTTCGTCGACAGGGGGGAATCGAACCCATGCCTGCCCACTGCCACGGCAACTCCGCCTCGCCGTAAACATCATCATCATCATCGTCATCGTCATCGTCATCGTCATTATTATTATTGTTATTGTTATTGTTATTATTATTATAATTATTATTATTATTATTATTATTATTATTGTTATTATTATTATTATTATTATTATTATTATTATTAGCTAATATGGTGTTTTGGCATGTTGCATCAAACAAGTGAAGAACAGCCAAGGTGTCAAAATTTGTCGTCATATGGAAGAACTTGTTCACCTGGACGATGTTACGTGGACAGATATATCGGATTGACAGTGTGTGAACGGTATAGTCATTATTACTGCATGGGATTTAAAAAAATAATTAAGTCCCTAAGTGCCGTTGCCTGTCCCGATTTCAGTAGAGTGACATGATGCCAATAATATTTCACTCTTTTGAATAAGGCGCTGGTCTATCGCAGATTACTTCCCCAGCTGTAAGCTGGTACCCATTTCGATACATGGGTGGAGTGAGTCAATTGGAGCTAGCAATGTTTATTGCACAAGAAAAACAACTGATGTCTGAGATAGGATTCGAACCCACGGACGACCTTGGCCATGAACGTTGGCTGTCCTAAGCACTCAGCCTCGGCATGGAATTATGAGGGCAATTAATTATATTCAACGTAAAAAAAACCCCACCTTCATTGATCCCACGCATTATGTGTTGTGGGGTTATACATGAATTAAAAAGGATGACGCAAGTAGCTCAAGCGTAAACAACACACCACAATATAGTTCATATAATGTATTGTATTCAATATAATATTATGTCGAAAATACTAGGAGTGGCCTTGTATTGGTGAATTTAATTATCATTTTTAATTCTATGTAATAACAGCCCTGCCTGTTACAATAACCAACGACCTCGCCCACCTCCAAGATCCAACCACAAGTTTAGAATCTATAATATAAAAGACGTGAAATACCTAAGAGCAGCGACTCGAAACAGAGAAGGTGAAGAAAACTCGCACTAGAAATCGAGGAAGTAGCCAAGGCGTCTCAGTCTGTGCTCTGAGAGACGCCAACAGCCATAAGTCAGTGGCCAACAGCCATAAGTCAGTCAGTTAAATTTATAACATCTGAGTTAAGACAGGTATTGTTTTCCCTCTTCAATTACTGTTGCTTCTGTCGAATTCATATTCTATGGTGTATATCATTACCCCTTTAGGAGTTTCTAAGTTGTTTATGTTGTTTGTCGAGTCCCCCTTATACCGCAAAAACAGTGTAGGGGCCAGCCATGTATCAAGCTCTGAAGGGTATACATAACAAATGAAAGTAAATCCAAATGACAACGAGGACTAACACCACTCATCACCTTGCACATGGCTAGAAAGACTCAGCATCGGAAACTAAAGACGAGCAGGTGATGAGCCCACTGTGTCCAAACCTCTTTACCAGGAAATTGGACAACAATGTACCATGAGGTCCATACCTTTTACCGATCAAGACTTTGCTGTTACCCCAGTGGTTACTCATCAGATACAGGGCAACTTGGAGTTGCCACAAGTTACCAAACCAAAAAGGAGAAGAAAAAAATTATTTAAGTCACAAAAACAATTTATTCATTCAGTATATTATTATTATTTAAAGAGTCAAAAAAAAAAAAAAAAAAAAAAAAAAAAAAAAAAGAAGAAGACAAATACAGGAGTAAAGTTTTCAAATGTTGTTGGGTTTTTTGGGGCGTTTTTGGAGGGGGGGGGGGGGGGTTCATTTCTTTTTCTAAAATGTGGGCTTAGTTAGTGAAAATGAGGGGAAATTTTCTGACTCTACATACATACTATCAACGGGTGCATTTGGCCCTCACAGTGTGAATATTCTCAAAGGACAATTTTTAATTATTAATCCCTGTCAATATTACTTGAGTGGAGCCATTTCAGAAACTAAAAAGTAGTGACTTTGGGTTTACTACTAAAACATACAAAGTAAAACAACAACAAAAAAAAATTAAAAAGTGATTTGATCATAGTTTAGTATCAGTCACGGTATTTAAAAAACAGTGGGCTGATCATCCGCTTGTCCAAAATTCATGATCCATAGAATTCCCAAATTATTTTTGGCCAGCCAAAGTAAGAGCTCGTGTACACAGTTATATAAGGAAGGGTGATGTCCGTCGATCTTTTGCATGCAGCTACCTGTTGCACCGTTTGTGAGCTTGGTTTAGAGCTGGTCATGGCATTTTGGTTACGAGTAAAAATGGGAAATTGATAAAGCAATGATGGAAAAAAATGAGTGACTTTGTTTCTAACTTGCTGCTTCTTATGCCTCATCACTGTATGCCCTGTTGATGTTATGCCATAGGAAGATGGGATCCAAAATATAGTCTGGGGTCAAAAGATGCTATATTAATTATGCGGTTTTATCACATTTCAGAAATATTTTAACGAATTAGTTTTTGATCAGTTTAAAAGTTATAAAATATTTTAATCAATTTGATGAACTACAATAATTTGACTAAAAATCTATTCATCGCTCTCCAATGGGTTTTTTTTTTAAATACAGAACAATTGCATATTTATTTAATTGTTGGTGTTTGGGGTTTTTTTCCCGTTTTGTTTTCTTTTATCGTAATAAGCCCGACTTGAAAGAAAAAAAATGACAAAGAAAAAAATATGTTATTGTCTATTTTAAAAATAAATTTAAAAAATTTAAAAGAGTAATCAGCATTCAACAATTTAATAAATAAATAATATATTATCCTGAACCACATCAAAATGAAAAAAAAAAAAAAAAAAGAAATAAAGTATAATTTTATTTTACATAATATCATCACTGAAATCCCCAAATCATTACATGACAGTGTCATACTTATCCTTCCACAATTAATTTGTCATCTATTGTTGGAAAAATCCTAGCGCATTTAATATAACAACAACAAATTGTGGTTAAGAGGACAGAAAAAAAAGAGTCATATCACTTAAATTAATGTCTAAACCTAGTAATCTTACTTATCTCATTAAATTTTGTATATGACATTTGAATTATATTGCTTTTTTCCTCATGCCATATTTAAAAGGATAATCATTATCCGTTTAAAGTTACAGGCATTAAAAGTTGGGTCAGATTTGTTTGGGTTTTTTTGGGTTTTTTGGTTTTAGCCACCTTATATAAAGTTAATGACAATACAGATGCTATTTGGTTTGATAAATTTCAGTGAAGATACATGTATAATATGAGTTCACAATTTCATAATTTAAAAAAAACCAAACTTATACTAAAGCAATCCATTGCATGATAATGTATCTAGGTATACTTCCACTTGTTTGAACACAACTGTAAGGTATTTTCAACTAATAGGCATGCATAGTTTCACACAGGAAAAAAATCATTTTTAAAAAAATTAAAAAAATCAATGGATCAATATTTTAAAAAAAAAAAAAAATTTATAAAAATTTTTTTAAAAAATTTATTGTTTGGCATTTTAATAATATGAATTTAAGAAAATTTAAAATTTAAAAAAAAAAAAAAAAAAAAAAAAAGACAAAAAAGACAAATATACACACAAACAAACAAACAAACAAACAATTTTTTTTTTAAAAACCCAAAACAATATGATCTAATGTCAATATTCACATATATATACATACATATACAGTGCAGTCTTTGCCTAAAAGCATGCCATATGAAATCACATTTTGGCCAAACGCACAATTTAGACTTTAGTTTTGATGTGTTCTCTGCCATATAATTCATACATATTAGTGCACATTTTGCTTTTACTCCTTCCTGGCCAGCATGCTTTTAGGCGTGAACAACTGTATTATCATCATTTTAAAAAAAAAGAAATTCCTACTGATAAATTCAATGATAACTCGTTGAGTAGGCTTCTTGATCAGATGAGAAACAGTCAACTTTAACAGATACCTTTTAACACACACACACACACACACACACACACCCAAAAGAGAAATATAAAGCATTTTAAATTAAAAACAAACAAACAAAGAAACAAAATATGGGATATGTGAGATAGATGTAGAATGATAAGGTAAGGATTAAAACAGGTCATGTGACAAATTAAAACAGGTCATGTGACAAAATTAAATATAAATCAAAATGAAGCACCTTCCAACCCAGTATTATACAAAATGATGAGAGATTATAAAAAAAACAGAATCACCTACTTTCCTTTCATCAAACAGTGATGAAATTATACGTCATCATCACCATCATCATTATCATCGCTCAGGTTTTACACAAAAGACATAATATTCATTTAAGCACACATACACTCACACACACACACACACTCACACACACACTCGCACACACACACACACACAAATATACTCAGACACACATCCACAAAGACACACATTCCTGATTATCAAAGTGTACGCTCACATTTGTAATCATTTATCCAGAAACTCATGAAATGTTTTAACATGATTTTTTTAAATAACTCTCTCCAAGCACATCATTTCATGATACTTTTTTAAAGCATTACACCATCTCCTTTCAAGACAAAACAATCCAACGGTAATTCTGATTAATAAAATCCTTTCAACAAACGTCTTTAAATTTCATCATTTAAGCCCTGTTGAAATCAACAAAACTTTAAGACCACTTTTAAAGGATCTTCATGATTCATTTTTCACCTTGTCTTGAAAGTGTTGCACATCAATAAAATTACGGCCATTAATTGGAGGGATATATAAGCACTACGGGTCAAATTTTACACTACTGAGGTACAAAATGAGAACCTATTACTTTTGCAATCAACTGCTTTTGATCTTTAACAGTATTAGTATAAATTTCAGTACTTTTAAAATTCAAAACTGGGTGAATAAAGTAAACAGATACTGCCTACCTTAAGCTTCCATTATATTTAATATCAAGGCAGCAGAATCTAAAAGAAGACCAAATTTTTCAAATAATAGTATAATATTATATAATATTATTTAGCTAAGTTTTAGATTTATATATCAAGGCACAGGGTATTTTTCCAGGTAAAAATTGAAACAAGGAATAACAACATACTGTTGTTAATTCAACTTCATTTTTATAAATAAAAAGAATTAATTTTTTATTTTTTTTTAAAGAGTCCCTTTCAACCATCATTTGCCTAAAGCACGTATACAACGCCCAGTAAATAGCATGCATTCTTTTATTCTAAAACAGACTATTATTATAATAAGGCAAAGCTATTTTCATCCTTCTTCTTCCGTGGAAAACTGCTGTCTATCTCCTTTGAGTCATGAGAAACGCCAGGGCCATCTGTATTAAAGTTATGAAGACGACTGAAGCAGTGAGGCAAGTGGCGCCACCTGGGACATTGTCATCCTCCTCGTCGCCACCGCCAGTCTTGGACGCTGAAAAAAAATTTAATCATTAAACATTCGGTATAAAATGAATGTTTCTTGTTCATTTAACTGCAACACTGAAAGGTCAAAATATTATGTAAGAGGTGATATGCATAGGTCATACATGTATATAAATACGATAATATAACGTATTCGTTGAACAAAATGTTGGTCAAATTCACAGATCCCCAGAATAAAGATTCAGGTCTGAACCTATAACCTTTATTTTCTTTGTATTTCTTACATGCTAACCTCAAACATTTCCACATGATATTCAGTTTATTACTGTCCTAATAAACAAGATTTATAATATATATATATATATAGGGGAACATAAAATAGGGGTATGAAGAAGAAAAAAAGGAATGAAATGGAATTGTCGGCAGCAGGCAAAAGGTTTGCCAGGTTTCAAACATCATGGTCATTAGAATACCCTGTTTGTTACAGTAAGGTAGTTTCACTTGACACGGATCCCTCTAACTATGTCTGTTGTCCCAGCGCCACTAGTTTCAAAGCTTTTCAGCAAAAGGACTGTTAGAATTATGGTAGACTATGAAAAGTCATGAGAAACCCACTGTTTAAGATCTGACCCCATGACTTCTGCGTCCTAAAACGTCCTTAGCATAGGGAATGAAGTACATAAGGTCATTGGCCTGCAAGAGCCCTGTGGCTAAAAGAGCTTGTACCTATCTACTATACCACAGCATTAAGCAAACAAGTAGTGATTTGTGTGTCTCTCAATTATAGACATTGGTTTATCGCCAATCTTAGCTTTCAGGAGCAAACAATCTTAAAATTTATCCCTGTTAATATTGTTGATTCTAGACGGACAAAAATCATTTTGCGGGCATGTCTGCACAGAATCGCAATAGAGTAGTATAAATTTAACATAGGGTTCCCAGTCATGATCTTAAGGCATTGGGTTAACTCTGTATCATGTGTGTTCCACCCCTTTAAGAAAACCACATTACTAGTGTTTGAGTGGCCCATGTTACTTACCATCAACCTGGCCTTCAGAGTCGCCATCTTTACCTGCCCCTCCTGTCATATCGTCCTTACTTGTTGTTGTCATGAACATGTCTGGGCACATAAATTGAATGAATGAATGAATGAATGATGGTATCTATATAGCTCTTATCCATGATCATCGTCATGCTTTAAGCACATTTGTATATTATTATGGCAAACACGCCCAAAAGGCGCAAATACAATTTTTTGGACAAGGACAATCCTTATTTTTTTGCAAAAATGATTCCCAAATTTTGCATGAAAAATCCAAAATTTTGCAACTAAAAACAGCAAATTTTGCCCAAAAAAAATTTGCAACATTTTTGCATTCAGTTCATGCAATAGAAATGACGACATGCGTTGACATATCACAGACAGCCATGGAAGTGTTTAGTCAATGAGAGAGAAATTAATACATTTAGAAACATGATCAGTTTTAAATAAATTTGTTACGTATTTCACACTGGCAGGTAGTATGGCTGAGAGTAGTTTTTGTAAACCTGTTATGGTGCCTGCCTGTCAAACATGGTAGGTGAGGGTGTTCCACAACCTATTTGTACTAGGGAAAAATGAACTTAATTGATGACCCAGCGCGCAATCTCAATGGAACTGGGTAAGTCTCGACAGGCAAAATTTGTTCAGAATGACTTGGCATCAATGCCAATAAAATTTTATAAGTAACCCAAATGTCACCCTCAATGCATTCCGCAATGCAAGCAGTAGTAAGTCTTCTTGCCCAACAGGAAAAAAAACAGAATGCCGAAAGCCAGACTGGAACCCGTCATCATCTGCGTGGCCAGTGCAATGTCTTAACATCTCAGCAACCTTGCCTCAAGGCATCAATAACCATTTAACAACTCACCATCATGTGGACAAGGTGTTTCAAGTCTCAATATGGCCACGGCATCAAGGTCCTCCTGGGCTGTAGACATGCCACAGTATTCTACAGCACTCATGGTGCAATCAAGAAGGGAATCAATAAGTCTGTAGAAAAAAAAGGAATGAACAAAAATTAGTTCAAAATGTTTTACTAAAGCAATTGCAAAGTAGACACAAATACTCGTACAGCCCTAATAATAATAATGATAATAATAATGATAATAATAATAATAATAATAATAATAATAATAATAATAATAATAATAATA
>JARFNW010047286.1:3781-14150 GCA_031763155.1 Dirona albolineata | reverse complement strand
TCTCTCTCTCTCTCTCTCTCTCTCTCTCTCTCTCTCTCTCTCTCTCTCTCTTTCTTTCTTTCTTTCTTTCTCTCTCTATCTCTCTGACAAAGTTACAGGTTTTTTATAATAAAATTACTATTGCTGGTTGTATTTAGTAAATGAACTGCCTTTGGTTTGGAATTAGAGAGCTAGTGAGCTAGTTACCCTGCCAATAAGTTGATATAGGATTGATTGCTATACTATTGGCTAATTAAAACTTGTTTTAGCCACTGGTAAGGAATTCACACTTATTGATTTGTGCATATTTAAGAGAATTCTATTTATTGGTCTGTATACCTGCTGTCAAATGATATAGTATGTTAATGCCTGAATATTTTTTATGTATAACAATCTGGTTTTTTTTTCAATCAGATAATGAAATGAAGGATGTTGCACAAACCTTGGTTTCACTAAAAAGCTCCTATAAAGGTAAGTGCCATGATTTGAGTAAATACATATATATAGATATATTTTATGCAACATGATTTAAAGTTTGCCTGAAAATGCCAATGAACAAATCTAGAAAAGTTGCCAACATTGTCTGTCGTGCAGAATAGATTTGCCTCTGTTTTTTAAAATGTTAAATTGTATTAGTGTTTTTATCAGTTGTTAAGATATCCCTCCATAATTGAAGTTGTTCTTTATTTCAGAATCTACAGATAGTTCTCCTGGTACAGACATTGGGCCCACTTGGAAATTTCAAAAGAAGGCCCATAGGTATGTGGTAGACCTATCATAGAAAAACCTAACGAGTAATATTTGTGATTTGTTGAAATGATTTTTATAGCAATGTGTCATAAACTAGGGTTGGTTGGTATTCATGAATTGGATTTGTAAACTTTTTCAGTATTTTAAAAGAACTGGACACATGTATGTTGTGTATAAGTAAAAGGACTGAAGTTTGACTGTGTATAATGCATTAAGTGCATTAAGGCATTTAATGTAGTGTGATATTGCACATTTTCTTTTATAATGCTTGAAGTAAAGAGCATGGAATTTTTTATTTTAAAAACTAATGTAACAGGTAATTAGGATAAGCTATTATAAAAATATACATTGAAACAGTTGCATGTACTGTATTTGACAATTTCCACAGCACTTATAATCGACACCGGTCCAATAGCCCTGTGACAATCACCGGCCATCCATATACAGACCATGCTTACAGTTCAACCCGATTGCTGGAGGATGATTTGCCTTCCCCATCCTCGTCTTCTTCCATCGACGAAGAGTATGACTTTGGATCAGATGCAGGTGTGTGTTGTTTGTGTATGTGTGTTAGAATAGTATGATAGTGGTATCATGTAAACAACGAACAACCAAATCAAAATGTGAAAGTAGTTGGCTTGTATTAAATTTTATAGGGGTTTATTAGGCTGCAACATTATCCTTTAGAAATAGCATAATATCGGTCTTTGTTCTTAAAATTAGTGAAGTATTAGTTTCAATTGAAATAAATGATTGCTTTTTTTTAATGGAATGAAGGTGTTTATAAATCAGGTTCATATTATATTCTTCCCAGTCCTTTCCTGCTTTATCAAACAAACTGAACAAGAAAGCTTGTTTTGGAAACAGTTATGTCAGGGTGAATTTCTACAACTGTGTATGAACTTCCATCCTGACTGTGCAGGTTTGCCTCAGGCATTTAAATGGTTCACCAGATCATTTTGGTTATGTTTCACTTTGCCATTGTTTGTATTCGCTGGTTTGAGTTCAACGTCATCAGTTTTTGGTTATATTTTTTTATTTTTTGGTTTCATTGAAAGTTTCACAATAGTTTGTCATAGTAGAGTTGATTGAATTGTTATTTCTGAAACAAGAGAGACATTCAATTTCATTACTTTGATTGTATGAAAAAATTTTTGGTGTGATTTATTTTTCTTTCTTTTCCTTTTCTCCTTCCTGATAACAAACCTTTGTCACATTTTACATTTTCTATTTGTAAAGTATGTTTTGAAAAGTGTAAAGCTGTGTGCATATATTAGAAAAGTGACTCGTTTAAATAAAAGTTCATTGCTAGTAAATCTGTCTTCTCATTATGAACATCTTCGTCACTTTTTGAAATACACATTAATTGATATAAACGTAATACTACCATGTAAAGACTGATGGGAAGGCTATAAACTACCTTTGGCAATTTTTATTTGCTGTATTTTTTTAAATTGCCAAAATTGTTCAAATGTTTTCTGTTTTATAAACATAATACACAAGACTTGTACCAAAACTGATGTCACTATGCCATTTCTTAGTTTTATCCCCCCATATCTGGATGAGCTTCAGAGTGTTAATGTTAGTCAATAAAACCACAAAATTGTGGTCTGATTCATTATGTATTAGAAAAGGTGACAAAGAATATGAGGCATGTGATGTGCCATGAGGTTTTATTAAATGGACACAAGAGTTAAATATTTTCCCAAGCGTCTAACTTATATGCCATTTAAAAAAAAAAGTATAAGAATGTTAAGAATTTGTAGGGGAGGTATTACTTCTTCAATCTTTCTTGTTTTAGCTTATCAGTTTTTAAAAATCTTCCTTTTTTATCTCTTTTGCAGATGATGACGATGAATCCGACTTCCAATCTGACATGGACTGGAACTCTGACGACAAAGATGAAGTCGATGGAGATATTCCTTCTCCCAGGAGGGTGAAAAACACAGTGAAGGATACACCGCCGTCTAGTGCAGCCAAGAATAAAAAATTAAGTGGAGCTCATGAAACCGATGATGACGAGCAGAAAAAGATTCACGAGGGCGCAAATGCTCTTCTCAATCTTGCTGGCCTTTTTGTGAATAGCCGTAGTAGTAATTCTGGAAACAGTGTTGATAAAGAAAAGGAAAAGAGTGGAATTAAGAAAGTGAAAGCCAAGAAAAGTAAGGCTGCCCTGCGAGTGGAACAAATCAGTGTTAAAAAGAAAGTATCTAAAAAGAATATTGAGAAACAGCCAGAGGAAAAGACAAAAAGGAAACGTTCCATCAGTAAGCGGAAAAATGCTGGAAGCAATGGGAAATATGACAATGATCAGTTCACAACAACGTTCAAGACTAGCAAATCCTCGGATAATATGAAAAAGGGTGCTGTGTCTAAAAGTTTGAAATCTGTTAATGGTGACAGTGCTGATAAAACCAACAGTTCAGACAAATTCAGAACTAAAAATAGTTCAGGAAAAAAGGGACAGGAGAAAAGGAAACTAAAGCTGTCAAAATCTTTTGGCGCTGCTAACAAGCCGAATAATGCTGATAGCCACGACAATGATAAATGCAAACCTTTGAACAAGGTTACCAAAGTAAAAAAGAAGGCTGGTAGTAAAAGGTCTTCAAAAGTTGACTTGAGTCAAAAGAAAAGAAAAGTGAAGAAAGAACCATCTCCAAGTGCCAAAATAACTTCCAAAGACAATGATATTCATAAATCAACTGAATTCACGACAACGAATAATAATAATGATTACTGTAAAAATGAAATATTTGATAATAAGACAATGAAATGTGAGGATTCCCATAATTTGAAAAATCACAGTGACACTTCTAATGAATCTGAACTGCTCAACAGGAAGGGTTCGCATTTAAAGGATGAATCGAGTGTTGCTACGAGTGTGAAGAAGGAAATGATTACTGCTGCCGGAGATGCACCTCTCGTGTCAAAGTTTTCAGCGTCAGGTCAGGAGAAGAAAAGTCTCCCAATCAATGACGAGTGTGAGAAGAGCGACGATGAGCATGAAGAATCTGATGCGAGCAAATTTTTAAATATAATTGGATTGATGGCTACCTCCTCTCCTTCCACTCCCTCGGTGGTTGCTTTACACAAATCTCCCCACTTCACCCGTTTTTCTAAGAAAAAAGCAGCACTGTCTTAGCACATCTTTTCAACTCATCTTTACTTGCAAAATTTTCTTAAGTATATTATTGCATCTGTAATATATGGTTATGGTAAAAGTTTATCTATTTTCACCATCTTCATTGTCATTATTGTTTTTTTCCCCTTCATAAGGCACATAAACCACTTTCGTCAATATCAATTGGGATATAATTTCATTCCTAATGTACTGTTACATTTATGTGAAATCTGCAATGAATTGGTATATTATTGATGGTTTTATCAAACTATGCTTTTGCATTTACCAGTATTTTAATGTATGTTCATAACCTGCATGTTGTTGTTGAGTCTCAAGCAATGACATTTTCGTGTTGTTTAATTTAAAGTGACTGAAACATTAGTTGCTGTTAGAATTTAAATTCTTGAATTTTTTCAGTATTAATGTTTATGGTGATTTCTGTTCTTGGAGAAAGTTATTTATCTCTAGTGCATTTTTATCTTTAAAATATATTTTTTTTAAAGATTGACAAATATTTGATTCTGATTGAAAATTTAGTATACAACTTGAAAGGAAAAAAACATTCACTGCCATGATAATTTCTTGTTTGATATTCCATAAACCGTTATCATATGTTTTTTTATCTTCTCTTTTTGCCTCATTTTAAACTGTTAATTTTAATACGTATTCCCATTTTCTCAAAGCTATTTTTTTGTCAGATCGATTTGACAAATTTCATTATTCTGCTGTATTCGTTGACACTTTAGTAAGTATTAAGTATCAATGTGCCTTACAGATTCTAGTACTTTTTTTCTCCATTCTACTATTGTGATGAAATGTCAAATGGCTGTTACACTTGTAATACCTATATATATATATATATTATATAATGTTATATACCTCTAATTCTCATTGCACTCGTTGTTGAACATTGTAAATGATTATCATTTTTCTCTTCATGCAGTCATCAGCAACGCAAACTTTGTGGGATTATAATTTGTTTGTCTTGTTCTGAATTCTTGTTAAAGATTGTAATGGTTCAACTTAGTTCCAATTTCATTTCTTCACACAAGGCTATATATTATGTACATATGAATTTCTTGATTTTTTTTCTTTCTTCCTATTTTTCTCCTCGCTACACCCTCCCCCACACCCCACGACTGAAAAGATTTAATTTTATAATAATGCTCTCCCTCACTCTGATCCTTTAGTTTGAAACGTGTAGATGATAGTAGTGGTTGCAATCGATCATCAAAGGCTACATGTGACTCCAGAGTTCTTGTACAAATTTTGAGTTTCCTGTGAGATTTTTTGTTGTCAAGGATTATGAATATGCAAAAATACCTGACTTTTTAACATATAATTTAGAACGCTGTCCTCTTATATTTTGCTTCAATAATTATTGCTCTTCGCTTATTTTATTTTTGCAAGCTTCATCTGTGACTGCTGATTAGTCAACACAGTTTTGAATACATTCTTCAAGTTAGAATTTAGATAGTGGCTTTGCGTAATGGAAATTTTCATATACATGCATATATCAATTAATTTTTTTGTCCTGTATTGATTTTTTGCTTTTTTATGGTTAGTTTCAAGATGAATGTCCTATTATGTTTGTCCCCGAGTAATTTGCTGTTGAATATTTTACCATCGATTATAAAGTCTTTTTAGATTCCTGAAAATAGTAAATTTCTGGGGACTTGCATAAATTGTAGTGTGAACACGAGTGAAGGTGAATGTGGCATTGTACACTTTGATATGTCATACTTGTTAGGTGCCTGATTCACATAATAGTAGTATGAATTGTCTTATTCAGGATTCCCACTGGATTTGGAAACAGGGGTACGACCATTGAAATGAATTGAAAGAAATATGTTATATGGTGTGACCATGAAGAACAAAAAGGGTGAGAAACCAGAGACGCTAACTGTCATGTGTTGAATGGGACAGTCGCATATTCCAGACCCCTCTACCACCTGCAAACTAATGTGATGACTGATTGATATGGAATGCTCTGGCCAATCCCCATTTTCAGCTAAAAACTTATAGCTTTCTTCCTTACTTCTTTCAACTGACCGGCATTTAATCACATCAAAGTAAGATTGCCATACAATTAGCCATCATGTCTGAAAGTTATGTCATTGCTGTATCACTCTCTGTTTGTTTTTTCCGATCTCTTTCTGTCTTTATTTAATTTTCTTTCATCTTTCACTCATTTCCCATTCTTTGTCTAGATCTTGGTTTCAATGCTGATAAAAGCATATCTATTACCATCTCGTTTCTCCCTTTCAAGCTATCATGAAAACTACTTCCCTTATTCTGATGATAATTAACAGATTGGTGACATAAAAAAGCCATGATTTTAAAATTTGGTGGGAACCCTGCTTAGGAGATTCTATTTACAAAATGATGACATGTTTTTTGTTTTGAAATTATTTTACTATGGTGCTGGATAGCTCTGTCTTGAGCTAACTCATTTATCATGTATGGTTTGTTTTAATATATGATTTTGTCTAGATACCAAAGCTTCGGTGCTTGCACACTTGCCTGTTCAGTACTATCAAGGACGTTGCATGGAATATGAATGATTAAACTTAATGTGCTACAACTGTGTTCAATTTTTACCATGGAAATTTTAAAAATCATATTTCAAAGGGGCATAAAGCAAGATGTGTAGAATTACTGTTTTCTTGTTAAGAAGAGAGAAAAATTTTCAGGGCAGATAAAAAGAGCACTAGGGTTAGATGGATGAGAGATGTTTTGTTATTTTTCTCTTTAGTGGGAGGGGGGATGGTGTTTGAATTTTTTTTAAAGTGATAAATTAAGCATAAGATAAAATTAGCCTACTATTTAGCTATTGATGGAACTTTTATTTGTAGGTTGTCACCCTTTCTATGAATTCGAAAAAGAGAGTAGGAGTAGAAGTAAAATTAATGGAATTTACTATAATGGTGAATCTTTTAACAACAAAAAGGTTTTGTGCTCTCTCGGAGAAAAAAAAATCCCCACCCAATTTAGGTTGTAAGGTTTTTAGTTTCGCCATCAGTATTCTTAGACATCTGCTTTGCCCTTACAGTTGTGTTCAATAAATTGCCTATATTATTTGAAGAAATTCACTGATTACATCTAGTCTTGGAATTTACACCATTAAATACTTGGATTTTTTCTATTATATATTTAATTGCAAGTATTTATCAATGGTGAATATTTTTAGAGTTACTTCCGACTGCACCGTGCTACTTGTTACGACTATTTCGATTAACCCAGGATGTATGCATCTTTTGAGAGCATTTGTTAATTCCCATGTTTCTACATCTTGATTTGATTTATCTTTATATTTTTCTGCCCGTTTTCATTTATCATTTGTTTGGTGGTAGGAATATTGAGTATGAGGATGAGACTCTTAAAATGTCTTTCACTGATGATTTTGGATTAATTTATGTAGTGTTTGCGCGAGTATTCTGTAACAGAAAAACAAATATATTAACAAATAAATACATAATAAAAATAAAAATGAAGAGCTGCTTGATATTAATATCTGTCATAAGATACTGGGTATGGAGTTTTAAACGATTTGAATGTGCTTATTGCTTTTGTCATGATTTATTATTCATTGTATTGATCTTAATCACCACCTGTAGTGGCATGATTAATAATGTAAGTTTTATGCAGATCAAATGCTTGAACTTGAATGCTTTGTTCAGATTTTTTATTTGCTTTGACATCAATACCACTCAATACTGCAAAGGAATGTAAGGGATACATACTCTAGATAAAATATAAAAACATGCACAGGTACCCACCCCCCCCCCCACCCCCCCAACCACTAGTATGCATGGCTGAACATAGAGATGGAAAATTTATGGATTGTGTTGGGTCAGACCTGAGATTAGCCTACTGTATCTCAAAATCACATCACAAATAATTTGTGTTGCACTGTTTCAGGTTGACCAACAAATTATATGTAGCTACTTTGAAATTTTGATACACACTTAATCCTGCATTACTCATGGTGCCAATGGATGATTATTTAACCCAGCGGGCTGACATGCTTGTGTTAAGATTATAGTGATTTGGATGTTTTGGTTGAAGTTTCAGCTTTTTGCAAATGGATATTAAACATGGTGCTACCCCCAACACTAAAATGAAGCATTTATTGGAAACAAAGCTAAACATAGAAAGAATTAAGAGGGTAAATTATTCAATGTTATTTAGCATTGTGGTTCTGTATTTTGATTACTATTTTCTCCATTTCATTTTTGTTCCACTGAGAAACTAAGAATAATTTTTTAGTTGTTGACAATGGCTGATCTCTGGCTGAAAGACGCTATCGTTTTATTACTTTGCAATTGAGTCTGGATTTTACTCCTTGTATGTACATAAATATATTTTAGGGCTTTGCAATGCTTATGATCTTCATTTATTTTGTAAAGAAAATTTTCAAAAAATTTCCACTGCAATTCCAGTTGCACTTATAATTGATATAATGTATGTAGCTAGTAATACACAGACAGCAATATTTACACTCGAAAACTGTCCATTTGACTGGAAAATTCTTTTCATATTACACTTTCTGCAGACTGTTCCATTCAAGGGGATATCACTTATTTTAAGTCCAAAATGCTTTAGTGTTTAGTTATGTTACCTACAAAGATTAATCTGCTGTGTTCTTGCCTATCATCACCCCTGTGAGTTTACTTCATTTTAGACTGAAAGGGCTGACGTCACTTTGGTTGAACGCAGTACAATTTAATCTGTGAAAAATAAGGGTTGTTGGACTAGAGGTAGTGACTGAGACCATGGTGGCTTTTTGGATGAAGTCTAGTGAACTAATAATATATTAGATTCTGTGCAACAAAAATAAACAGTTTTCGAGTGTTCTGGGCACAATTGTATCAGTCTTAAAATATAATTTTCAGATTTTCTTTGTGATGTGAAAACAGATTTCCATCAATTGTTTTTGAGATATGCAATTCTAAAATAACCAAATATAATATTCTCTGAATAATTTGTTGAATGTTGCCGATGATCATCGGTAAGGTATACTCACGGTTGACCACAGTTCCTCAAAATGATCTATTTACGTTCATTTAAATGGCATTTAATTTGAAAGGAGCTGAAGTTATTACAATTTTTGTTTTCCTTGTGTTAGATTAAGGAAGAAATTGTACAGTCAATGATCTAAATGATTATTGCACTTAAAAAATTTGAATGATTTTAATGTTTGCCATCTGTTACAACTTCATTAAAAAGATTTTTAAAAAGGGTTCTTTTTTCGGCAAGTCATTATTTCTGTTACTTTCCCCCCCCACCTCCATAAATGTAATTTATTATTTCAAACACCTATGCAATTATAATATATGTTGTACGAGTATTAGTGAATTGTACTATATCATAACATAACATGTGCAGAAATGTTTTGAGTGGGGGAAGTTTCAGTGTGTGGTAGGCTGATATGAAAAGTGTAGACGATTGTTGTATGAGTGAGTGTGATGGGATGAGACATAGAGTTGCTCCCTTCACCCTCCCTAATGCATTCACTTTAAATATCAAAATGGAAGGGCAAATCACTTTCTTTTGAGATGTTCAGCTGTTGTTCGACTTGAACGCATCAATAATAATTTTAAAATTTGTTTCGATTCCAATAGCTGGCTATATTCACATTTTAATATTTTGACTTTCATTAGCAGAACCTTGAGAACAAGAACAATAGATTTTTAAAAATAAAAATATTCTTTACGTCCAGATGGCCATCACAAATTGAAAGATAAAATTATTAACTTCTCCACTCTTCTCACTCAGTCTATACCTGCCACTGAGTCTAATTCAATAAATTTCAAATTAAAGGTATCCATTTCAAGTGAGCAGCCAAGAGTATATTTGATTTTGAGCGATGAGTTAGCCTTGGCCTAAGAAGATTCTCCCTTATCTATTGATATTGATATTGATGGTTAAACAGGAATGTGAGCTTAACTTGGCACTGTGTGCAGTGAGTGTTTGTTACTCTAAAATTACATGCTGCACAATTCAGGATCAATAAGTTGTCACTATCACTTTCACATATTTTCAAATTTTATCATTTGTCTTTATTTATATATTTTTAATTTGTAGAAGACGACTGCCCAAAAATGTGACTTAAGATTCACTGAACTGACTTGCAGGCATTTAATTCCATTTTTAAGAAACTTGAGGGGAATTTGCAATGAAGGATATTACAATGGCAAATTAACCATACATAACAACAATGCTTTTTCAGTTAGGTTTAAGCATTCATCAATGGGTTCACCAGTGATTAATTGACCAACCAACATTTAAAATGCTTTTTAAAAAATAATCAGCAGCGCCGTTTGCAAAGTACCCTAGCACACAGTCCAAACTAGATATATCAACATCCCTTCTATCAACTTCCTGTTTAATGTCAGACCCACCTGTCACTTAAATAGCAATACAGTCCTTACATTTTGGTATTGTCTTATAGTATGGACTTGATGTTGGGGGGGGGGGGGGGGGGGGGGGGGGGGGGGGGGGGGGGGGGGGGGGGGG
>JARFNW010047064.1:0-14158 GCA_031763155.1 Dirona albolineata | reverse complement strand
CAAATTACAAGACAGCATCTTGTTAATTGTATTGTTGTTCACTCCATGTTCCACCCACTATTGAACACACTTATCACTTATTATCTGCTTGCTGTGACTGAGTGTGAGAAAGAAAGGGAGTGAGGGGGAGTGATACAGTGAGAGATGAGAGGCAAACCACAGCCTCTACTAAGTAAAGTTGGCTGTGGGCAGATGTAATTAATTTCATAAAAATCTCTGGGTTATGTCTACTTCGAATTCAAGCACGATTCGGCATTAATTAAGCACGCTCAAGCCTCTTCCCGATGGCCGTGCTTAATGCCGGCATGTACTGTATACGGCAGTTGATGGTTGACCAGGACATCTGACTGCAACAGGCACTGGTCTGGGTAGCGGCATGGTTTCCATCGATTTCGGTGGTATTGAAAAGCAATTAGCCTAAATTTGAATCACGATTGTCAAAATGATCACTGTAACAGCACGTATTTTGTGTGTACTTGTCAGTATGTTGCGGACCACACATTTCCAGGGGCCGTATTCACAGTCCTTACTTACGATCACTGATAAATACATTTGTGCACACGCAGTGAAACACGGTAACTGCGTTATGTTTTGAGTAAGCCAAAATCTGGTATTAGTTAACATCACGACTGTGAAATCGAGCGCAGGTTTTCTGAATTATTTTGTGTGGCGATGGGACTTATGGAAATATGGCTGACCTTTTTACATTTGAAACATGTCTTTGTATATGTAGGATCTATGGTGGCTTTGGATCCTCATTACCAAATTATATCAAATTCATACAACCAGCAGAAATATGAGTTTCCATAAATGTGTAGTGGACCGACTTCCAACAAAATCATCCTTTTTGTAGTGTGTGTGTGTGTGTGTGTGTGTGAGAGAGAGAGAGAGAGAGTGTGTGTGTAGTGTGTGTGTGTGTGTGAGAGAGAGTGTATGTGAGTGTGTGTATATCAAATCATGTGTATATAATATTAGTTATATATTATAGTACCTACCTGTGATTGCATTTTTAATATCCGACACACGAACACATACAATATAATTTGACGGTCGACTCACTTCCCTGTCTTTGACTAGGATTGCATAATATGTGTTTTTACCTGTCTGTGTTCCTGGAATCGTGCCAGAACTAAGAAATGCTCAAGTCAAGGTGGATGCCTTTCCGCTGGTGTGACCTTTCATCATTAAGAATAAATACATCTTTTATTCTACGGTCAACAATACAAGCACATTAAATGACAAAATTAGCGTCATGTGTTTACAGATGGTGAAAATGCGACCAAAAACCTTTCGCTGGAGCTATAATATGTATATTAAAAAATCCAAGACAGTAGTGACAGTAGCCTAATTTATTTCCGCAAGCCAGCTACAGTAGGTAGGGTACACAGCTGTAGCGGCGCGAAGCAATTTCAAAGTCATCTGGTCAAGCTTGCTTTGGCAGAACAAAAATTCCAATAATCTGTGATAGCATGCAGGGTTAAAAGTTATAGAGATTTTGGAATCCTTGAGGCTGAGGGTTGAGGGGGAGGGGCAAACTCGACAAATTCAACATTTCGTTGTTTTGTTTATAGTATAAAGTATTAAATAATACGATTATACTTTTTGCATTGCTGATAAATCACGTGACTTCTATTTTGTATTTGATCAGCGATATGATTATTGTTTTAATCGATACTACATTTTATAACATTACATTGAAATACATCTTATTGTTTTGTCTTTTATCTTAGCATACTATGCTATAATATGTTATTGTAATTTTAGTAATTTTAGATAAACATCAAAAGTAATAAATGGTTCATTGGATCATTTTTTTCCTTTTCCCTCAGGGTATTTTTTCTCCACGATATTAGTCACTGATTCTTTACAGCAGAAATCGATACTTCAAAACGCTGTAACTGCTTGTTTTCAACATGGCGCTGTACTGTGCAAGTGCGTGGATTTATAATATTTAATGTTTTTGTTCATTTTACCATTTGTACTTTATTTCTATTCATGCCATTACTGTATAGCATAGTACATAAAGTTTATATCATCTAAAATTGTCTTTTATTTGAATATATTTAGGGGAGATTTTCCTCCCTCTAGTGTATCTAGACTCCCACCTTTTCTCATCACAAAATCAAGTTGTCAACATTAATTTTTGAATGCCGGGTGCCGGTGTTTTATTTTTATACATGGCAAAGTAACAGTAACAGTACCAACCCAACAGCATTAGTAACTGCGCTGGCAGCGCAGTGATTTTATTTTTTGCAGAAAAGCTGCCAAATAGTTTATAACTTATACTTATAATTATAACCGCAAAATATAGTTTTATTCAGGTTGGTCTGCTGTGTGAACTGAGTCTGAATCTGAACTGATGATGATGATATTGATTGATATTGATATGAATGAGGAGAGTGAAGTGAAGTAGTGATGTGAACATCGGACGTTATAATTAAAAGTCCTGTCCTTGCGTTGTCGCCGCTAGGCTTGCGGTATCGCCAGTGACCTACTTCTATGCTGTGCGGAGTTTCCGTAACCAGTGATGACATCATCACTACACAAGTTAAATAAGACTGAAATTATCCGAAGCAATCACGCCATACACAGCTACACCTACACACCTCGCCTGCATGCAAAATACGGGACCCACATACACGGGTTGGGAACGTAACACGGCGAGTGGGGTGTAATTATTCGGGACCCGCTGGGAACAATTGGCGCGAGGTAGGGCAATTGGGGACCGGGGATCATATGTTCGGGCCCGCAGGACTAGAGTTAAGAATATATTCTGAGAGAAATTAACACGACTGCTGGTTATTATTATGGTCACTTGAGATAATAATCTTGTCAAATTAGACTTAGACAGGAATCCTTACATCAATCTCGAAAATACTGCACTCAGTATTATTAAAAGGTCATTCTTCTACTAACCCTATTTCATATCCTTCTACACCACAAAGACTAGTCTCTGCTGTGACATGAGTGATGAGCTTGAACTGTCTAACTAGTCACCCATTACCTTAAAAATACTTTGCCTTTCTTTTCAGTCCTGAATAGTAAAATTTTTTTTGTTGTATTTCCAATTACTAACAACAGTATCATTGTCAAGGGGTGTTTTTCGTTTAGTCCATATTTATTTTTAATATATATTGTTGTTCTACACTTGAAGTTGAAGCCACACCATCCTTTTTTGCTCCTACTCCTAGGTTAGCTTGAGAGTGAGTGAGAGTATCATCATGATCGTTAAAAAACATCTTCTCCTAAATTTAAATTACCCTGGTACTGAAACCGCAAAAGTGGAGTTCATTTTCAATTGAGATTGGATCCAAGCCTAAAAATAAGTTAAATAAGAAAATGATCATAATTTTAAACATAAATTATGTGTTCAAATAGTTATCGTCTTTTTTCCTTTCTGTTGTCAACAGTTAGCAATGAAGTCCCAGAGCATCCTGTCATTTCCCCAACGTCAGGTCATGTCTTTGAAAAGAGACTGATTGAAAAGTACATCCAGGAAAATGGAACTGATCCCATCAATAATGAATCATTGTCTATAGATTCACTCATCGCTATTAAACGTAAGCATAATTTTCATACTTTTACTTTTACATAAATCAAAATGTTTCTTATCTTTTGCTTACTTGTACCCAAATACAAAATGATACTAATTTTATCATTCAATGTTTTAGAATACAAATTTAGTTCACCAAAGAGCATTAAGACTTCTGATAATTAGTGGTACTACTAATTTATTTCAGATACCAACGTGGTGAAGCCAAGGCCTCCATCTGCCACCAGTATTCCAGCCATCCTCAAATCGCTGCAAGATGAATGGGTAAGATTTGCTATCGGGAAAACCCCAATAAAATGGTCTTGCCTCAGTATGGGGAGGGATCTGAAAATATTTCTTTAGGATCTCTTAGCTATAGTATGTTTTGTGTCATGATCTATGTTTGTTGTACCAGTAGACCTATCTACATTACATGTATTTTTACAATTTTTATCATGTACATTTTTTCTTATTACCGTTATTTTTTATGCTGATGCTGATTTATCATCTGAAACATTTACAGGATGCAGTCATGCTTCACAGTTTTACGCTAAGACAGCAGCTGCAAACAGCAAGACAAGGTGGGTATCTTGATAGTCTTCTTTACTATCTAGAATTTAGCAATACAAAAAAAAAGCCCCCAAAGAATGTCTATTGTGATAATGGGGCATTTATTGCATTTAGAAGAATGAAGCAATTATTTATACTTTCAGAACATAGAGAGATAGTATTTTTGTTGTTGTCAGACTCTCAGTTTGTCATATGAAGGGTAATGGAAAATTGTTCCTTAAAATCACTAAACAGTTACAGAAGCCATTCCATTTTTTTAAGATTTTAGCTTTTATTAGTGGCGACACTCAATATTTTGTGAAACAATAATTCAATGTAACAATAATATAATTGTATAAAGGTGGGAAACACTCAGGGTCAGCAAACCTTTTCTTTTTTAATACCAATTTTGGCCATATATATTAAACAAGTGACTTAATGTTACATTTGGTATACAAAATTAAGACTAAACTGAACTATTTTCAGAATTGTCCCATGCCCTGTATCAGCATGATGCAGCCTGTCGTGTCATTGCTCGTCTTATCAAGGAAGTCACAGCCGCTCGAGAAGGTAAGAAAATGGGAGCAGTTTCCACCAATTACTACTTTTAGATGACCCCGCACATCTTGTCTTGTATCATTGTTTTGGAACATTCTCTTGAAGATGTTCTGTTTTTATAGGCTGTTCCATCGCGTTGAGATAGAGAACTGATTTGTGCGATATGCATTTATTCATGGCCACTTGATGGTTTTTTGTTTTTTTTTAAAATTTATATTAACTTAACATTCTGACATTCTATGATCATTATATGCATGAAGCATTGCTCTATATTGGATAATAATGTTTGGTCAATGTGGCGCAACAGTTATGAGCGCTGTGAGTTGCAGTCCGAAAGCTCACTGACATCCCTGATCTTTAATGAAATCTGATTTTCAGTTCTTTGTGTGAATGAAGACGTCACTTATATTGCAATTAATATGTTTTGTTGTTTTTGTCTCACCAGCTTTGGCCACCCTCAAACCCCAAGCTGGTATGGCTGCCCCCACTCCAGGCTATACTGCCCCAGCCCCCGCCCCTGTAAGTATTGATTGTAGATACTTAGTATAACTTTTGCAAATTAAAAATTAGCATCATCACCGATAGACATAGTGTGTAATCCATGCAGTCTTGTTTCGGTCTGTCTTTCGTCATTGTGTTATTCTTGTACAAGGTGTTTTACTTTGATTCCTTCACTAGGATCTGGTGTTGAATAGTAATAGAATACCAGCTCACGTTTTGGGAAGTTTTTTAGTATAGTGCTGCTCGAATGGTTTTAAAGAGAAGAAAAGTAGAGGCAACACCTTTAGTGGAAGGACTCCATTGGTTGCCGGCAGAAAAACGTCTTATTTTTAAGGCTGTTTAAATGTCTTTCTGAAAAAGATCCATCATATCTCTCAAAACACGATACCCAACAAATCAGTACAAGAAAATTAAGTGTCATCGAAAGACCTAACAAAATTGGTAGTGCCAAAAACATAAACTAAATTTAGCGATAGATCTTTTGATTCTTGGTGGCTTGAGTTATAATAGTATATTTATTTCATTTTGTATAAAAATTTTAGCTTGTTAATGGTAAAAGGATTTTCCTTTTCAAACATAATTGAATAACATGTTTTGTTGTAACATCAACAAATTTTTACACTTAAAAACCCCTTTTCTATTTTTTCCAGGCTATTGCTGCTGATGCAGGACCAGAAGCTGCCAGTCAACCTGCAGAAGACGCTGTCATGAGTGAGGAGGTCATTCTGAAAGTAAGATATTCTATACATCTGACTGATATAGATAGCAGTGAAACATTTCTGTAATATTTCTCTAAGCTATATATGCTACTTCCTTTTAATCATGATCAGGTTGGGATTTAAGATAATGGATTGAGAAAATATAACTATAAAAAGCAATCCGTCATGACACAGTAAATATGAAATGATGTCATGGATGCATTTCTTTGGCTTGAGCATTTTCAGTGTGAGGCAACTGAAAGATGGCAATGAATTGTTGCAATGCCTGCATGTTTTTCTGTCATTTTGTATTTATTTGTATAATTTTTAAATTATTTTGATACTATTCCAAAAATGAACTTATCATGGCTTAAAGTTTAACATGAATAATTTCTTCTGTGACTGGTAATCTTTCTGTATTGTTTCTAAAAAATAAGGTGCAATGTGTGTTTATTGTTTGTTAGTAGCCATTGGTCATGTGATAGATAGAACATAACTGTTGCAGTGCCTTAAAAACAGAAAATGAAATAAGTTCTTTATCTGGCCAAGTTGAAGAATGTTGAACTCAATAATAATAATTTTATCTTATATTTTCTTTGCAGCTTCAAGACAAGGCCACACTCCTGACAGCCGAGAGGAAAAAGGTATGCTGTGTTCCCAACCTTTTAATTTGTTGGGACACATTGTTTGATGGGCTCATAAATTTAAAAGCCTTTATAATTGTAGATATAAATAAAGTAGTACCTGCGTGATTCAAAGCCATTAGGCTTTCAAAATTACTAACTGCTTGTATTAGTAACTTGGGCATTAGCCGATACATTTTTAATCCATGAAGTGTTGTAGCGAGTGGATCCACTGTGGATATTCAACTTATCTTGCTATATTTTATTTTTGGTTAAAAATATTATTTTTTTCTATAGTATGATTGCAGTAATCTATGAACTTGATAAGTGGTTTATTATGTCATGATTTTTTAATTTCCTTCTTTTGTTCAGAGAGGCAAAACTGTTCCAGAAGGGTTAGCCTCAAGTGACGATATAAGAAATTACAGACAATTGGCTTCCCATACAGTGAGTAATTGATTTAAAAAAGAGAAGTCTCCGCCTAAATGCATGGCTGTCAGGAGACCGTAAAACCGTGCACTTAGGCAAATTCCAAAATGGATGGGGTGTTGGGGGGAGGCATTAAGAGAAATTATTTAAATTTCAAGTTGTTAACTTTTTTTAAAAAAAAGGTCGACAGAGATCAATAATGCTAGATTTAACCAGTGTCAAGTCAACGCAATGTGCAATGAAATTGTGGTGTTCCACTGACCAGTAACTCGGCCCACAAACCATATGAAAACCCCCCAAATGAAAGAAAACTAACTATCTAGCATGCCACGCAGTGAAGACAGGAAAGCAATCTGTGTACGTCACAACAAAAAACATGTGTGACTAACTCGTTACATTACGCAGTTGGTATCGAGATCTCGTTTGAAGTGCTAAACATTGCAACAGACATATAATAATTGACAGATGCAAAGATTGTTTTATCTCAAATCTTTATTAGACATGCATGTTGCATTGTAAAAGTTCTGACTGAGTGTAGGCTGTCCCTGGAACAATGTGACAGATCAAACAGAATCCCTAATCTGTGTCTAGAGTTGAGATGAAGCGTCTCTAAACAAATTGACAAATTCTAAATTAATATATTTGGTCGATATATTACTGGAAACAAAAAAAATTTGAGTTACATTTTTGGTTGTTGTTGATAATATGTGTCTACACTACACACTCGAAAGATACTCAGTTCTGAGCATAAATATGGAGTTTAAAGTAATGATACTGTTTATTTGTTAAATCTGAAATATTGAGTTTTTTATTAACTTTCAATAATTTGAAGGTCATGAATTGGTCAGGGGGTTTTCCAGATGCACAATAATCCCTTGGCAATTGTACACATAAAGATTGGTTTGTAGTCTATATCCCTGTTGGTCATCATTTATCCCCCTGCAAGCCCTGTCATTCAATATCCTTTTTTCTGGGGAGCGCATGGTAGAACAGCCTATACTGACAATAAATGAAGAGGGAGCGCGCACTGATGACATAATGATAGTGGGATAAATAATGTCAGAGTGCCAGCCAGTGAGACTCAAGAACAGAAAATAGAAAAAAGACGTGACAAATTTATGGTGATAAAAAATATAACCAGGAAAATTAGAAGCCATCACTAGAGGATCCAACTTGTTTATCAGGGCATTGTTAGAGAAAGAATTACTACATTGAAGCTCTCCTACTTGAGGTTCCACTGATGTTTATTAGTTGATTTTCTTTTTTTTTTCTTTAAAAGGTGTTTGTATATTTTCTTTGTATTAATAATTAATCACCAACCATGTCTTTCCATCGGCAACCAGGGTCTTCACAGTGCTAGTGTCCCAGGCATTCTGTGTGTTGATTTGTGTTTGAAGGACACAGCCAAGATGGTGACGGGAGGCAATGACAAGAATGCTGTTGTCTTTAACAAAGAGACAGAGCAGGTCATGGCCATCCTCAAAGGTCACACCAAGAAAGTCACCAGTGTCATCTATCACCCTGAAGAGGTTAGTTCGAAAATGTCATTTGTGCGTGTCTGTGTGTGTCTAACACTGCACTGTTTTCTATTTCAGTCATCACATTCATCACATATATACCACACTTGAATTGTTGCAATTGGAAATGTCAGTCATGTGAATTAGAGAAGACAAATATTCCTGGATTCTTATAACTGACATCAAAGACTTGGTTTTTCATATTTTTGGTAGAATCTCTTCCCCTTTTCACTTCCAAGTCAACCCATTATCTTGTTTGTCACCCCTTCTGTCACAATAATTTTTGTCAATGTACCGAACTTTTTCTCTATTGACTAAACCAGTCATGCCAATGTGTCCTCGGTTTCTTTTGACTAAGCCTGATGCGTGTATGTGTCCTGTTTCCTTTCTTCTGACTAAACCTGTCATGTCAATTCATTTCTCTTTAAACAAACAAGCATACTTCAATACTTCTCTTTTGATCAATCAATCAATCAACTTCAATCTTTATATATATATTATTTCTTCTTGGTGAAATGTCAACCCCTGTGGTGAAGAAAGTTTATGCGCAGCTAGCCCATCACAACTCAGATTAATTAACATGACCATACAAGGTTGCTCAGGGTCTGTCAGCTCATTTTGTTATGATGATGAAGTATAAATATATGATCTTTTGATTTCTAGCACTAAAATTTTGTCATTTACTAATCATTAAAAATTATCCTTATAAAACTTGAATATGATGTATTTTCTAATTGTATTGTGGGCGAAGCATTTTCCATAGTGAAAAGAGTGGTGTAGTCGTGCGTTCAATATGGTAGCAATAACTGTAAATACTTTATACGTAAACATTAAACACCCAAACAGAGTATTTAGCAAAGCAACTGCATTTCTTTTGACGCCTACCTTTTATCATATTTTGATGCTTTGGGCGTAGTAAAAGGTGTTGTGGCAATAAATCTTCAGAATGCGGATTTCGCACTGTGCCACTTTGTCTTGCTTCACCCCTACTGGAGTGTTCAGCTTCACCAGATATTATTATTAAAGCCTTTTATTTACTTTCTTTTTTGATTTGTAGGAGTTGGTCATCTCAGCATCCCCAGACAGCACCATCCGAGTGTGGGGCATCACCACAGCCACCTGTGGACAGATCATCCGGGCACACGACTCAGCTGTCACTGGCATCAGTCTTCATGCTACTGGCGACTACCTTCTCAGCTGTTCTGCAGGCATGGTGAGACTGATTTTTATTTGAAAAAGCTTTGTATTTTGTATTTTTTAAATATTTATTCAATAATATATGGTATACTTTATTTTATATGATTTTGAAGCCATTTCACTTTAAAGCCTCATTTCTATTGTTGTAAGTTTAATTCATTTTCAATTTGATTTTTTTACGTATTGATTCTGGTCATACTCATTTCACTTAAATTGTGGTTTTTATCATTTTCCATTGCATTTTTTTTTCTCTTTTCTTTCAGCACTGGGCATTTTCAGATATCCGCACTGGAAGAGTTTTAAGTAGTGTGAAAGAAAAGTCATCTCAAATGAGTAAGTCTTGCTGTTATATTTTTTATTGATTTAATAATTTGTGTCTGTGCAATACAACAAACATTTGTATTTGTTATGATTGGTTTGATGTGTATGACAATTGTTATTAAATCATGGTGTCATTGTAACTTCATAATTATAACTTGTGTTATCATTATTGTAAATTTTAAAATTTATGAGAGCATTGGAGTACAGGATTCCATTGGCTGAGAGTAATGAAATTGACTGTCTTGTTTTTGTTTTTTTACTTTGTGTCTAGTGCCAGCCTTGACCTGTGCTCAGTTCCATCCTGATGGTCTCATCTTTGGGACTGGAACGGATGACTCCAGCATCAAGATTTGGGATTTGAAGGAACGTACCAATGTTGCCAACTTCCAGGGTCATCAGGGCCCCATCACCTCCATAGCCTTCTCAGAGAACGGTGGGTATTTATTTAAGCGCGAATACAATTTTTGGACAAGGACAAACGCTGCTTACATATTATCATATAGTATTCACAACCACAGAAAAAATAAATATGAAGTATAGTTAGTAGCAAAACACAAATGGAATGAAAATTGTGTATAGTTGTTGGTAAGAACCAACTATGGTATCTTTGTTTGGACATTTTCTTATATGAATTAGGCACCCCCACTACTTCCACTTGTTTGTATCTGGTGGTATAGTGTATGGGAGTGATCTTTCATTATTTTATGTTATTATATTTAATTTTACGTTACATAATTTTTTTTGCATACACAATCAAAATATTTCTAATTTGTACTGATCTTTCATTATTTTGTTATTTTATTTAATTTTACGTGACATATTTTTTTACATACACAATCAAAATATTTCTAATTTGTACTGTCTATACATCTATTTGTTCTCCTTTTCTCATACTCTCTGTTGTAACTGCCCGTCACTGTTAAGCAAAAACATTTATTATCCATTAATTATGAAATAGAGCTAATACAGCTCAGCACTGCACATTGGATTGGACAACTCAAAACATACAGTTAGGTGTTAAATGTTAAGGGTGCCTGGGCCTTCTGAGTCTTATATAATCAATTACTTTGCACACCTCGCATTTCGTCTCTCTATCACCTCTAGGCTACTACCTGGCCACATCTGCGGAAGACTCAGTAGTCAAGCTGTGGGATTTGAGGAAGCTGAAGAACTTCAAGACACTCCAACTGGAAGACAGCTATGAAGTCAAGGGTCTTACATTTGACCAGAGTGGTACCTACTTGGCTGTTGCAGGCTCAGATGTCAGGTTTGTGTCTTTTTTTTCAATTTTGTAATCATAATAAATTACTTATCTTGATTTTGATAAGTCGCCCTATGTTTCTGGGCGCATTGCATAGCTGCCAAATGTTCCCATTAAATCATACTTAATATTAATATGTTTTTTGGGGGGTTGAGTACAGGAGTCAAATTTCACCACAGAAAATATAATTTCCCCAAGTCTTAACAGTTAAGTCCCGTAGTGAACAATTGTCGGTTTGTGGGCGATGAACATCATACACCTGTATAATATTAATTTGTGTTTTTTTTTTTCTTCTATTCTGATGACCAGAGTGTACCTGTGCAAACAGTGGAGTGAGTTAGTGACGTTCAATGACCACACAGCAGCTGCCACAGGTGTCCGCTTTGGCAACAACTCTACTTTCCTGGCTTCAGTCAGTATGGATCGATCCCTCAAGTTTTTTGGGGAGTGAGGAGAGGCTCGTTTGTCATGTTTGGGGAAATTAGAGGAGTTAACAACACAATACTGGACCAACAGCTATACTTAATTAATATTATTGCATGTAGAATAGGAAACTGGGTTTAGATGTATGTGGAAGGGGGGGAAAGCAGCTTGACATTAGAAAATTGATAATTGTCGCTGGCTACTTTAATGAAATGGTTTCTTATGATTAAGGGTCAATGAATGTAAAATATTTCTTTTTAAAAAATTGAAGGAAAAAAAGTTAACCTGGAACTACAATTGAGGTATAGATAGTGTTGTTCCATCTAGGTTTACAGTCACATTTTCACAATTTTGCATACTATTGTTTTGTAAGCAGCCATTTTTTCAAGATTGTCTGTTACTGTTATTCAATTTCACAATGATGGGAAATGAATTTCATATTTTGGAGTTAAAAAAATAATCATCTTTGTCAAGTTGTATTATTTTGAAATCCATGTGTTGGATAAGAGAAATCATCTTTTTTGTTAATGTTAAGCTGTATTCATTTTGAAGTCGATGTGTTGGTCTAAAATGCAATTGACAAATCTAGTAGAAATTTGTAAATATATCTTTAAATCGTTTGTGTTTGAGAAACAAGCTAATAATTTATTGCCTGTTTATTATTTTTTAAAGATTTTTTTTCCCCCACACATTTGTCTCTTTGATCTTTTTTTTAATGCTGAACTCATCATAGAATAATAAAACAATCATGCTTCTGATGAGATACCCAGATAAAACGACGTAAGATGCAAAATACGATGGCTGTAATTCCGTTTCATAGCAACAGATTACCCCCTCGGTGCTACAAAGTCCATTTTGAAAGTGTGCTGCCCAATATCTCACATCCAATTTTGCTCAAAGCATGAGCAGCCCGCTCATAGATTCTGAACTTGCCTACAGTACTATCTCTTTAGCATGAGGGCTTCATTCATTTTATATATCATGTGTATGCATCTTAAATGAATTTCCATCGTTAGATGTTTTAATGTGTCAGGGCATTTAGGTCATCCCACCCTTATCAAACTGTTTATGTCTTGTTATTTCATTAAGAAATCTTGAATATGGAAATATTGAAATAGAAATTTAATATTAATGTTGCAAAGGTGTTTAATTTTTTTTCATTTATCTGTATTTTTTGTATTTGTAATGGAAGTAGTCTCAATTCTGAGCATATTGTCGTTTGATGGTAGCCAGTGGTGCAATTTGTGGCAGAGGCTGGCTGACAATTCCAGACCTTGTCGTAACTTGGAGTTTAGGGACTTTGAGATGGCGGGCTAATGGCTCTACTTCTTTCAAATATGGTTATCAGAGGAGAAGCAGTGTATGTAATGGCTGAGTTATCAAAAGTGGTAAAGCTGACTTGAAATGCTATTTGTCAAATATATTTTTTCTCCCTTGTTCCAGTGATTGGTAAACTTAATTTGGCCATTTATAAACAAAAGGAGCTGACAAAAATAAATATTTACAAGTGTCAATCAGCTTTTTCAGTGCCATGAGTTTTGCATATCATAGAATATCACTGCAGAGCGGGCTGATCCCCTGCTTGCCTTAAAAAGCTTAATCCATAGATTTTCCAGCTCTGCATCAGGCTATGTGCACTTGTGGGGCTGTTGCACTTAACCTGGATACATTTGTATCTGGGTCTGCACATTTCTGCCTTGTACACTGTCCTCGGCCAGACACAGACATGGTCCCTACACTTTATTACGGTTCTAAAGCGAACAGATAAACAGAATATCACTTAAAACTTTTTTCTGTGTATCCGTTGGCACCATTGACCATATCAGTATTGACCTTCCAAGCCCATTCAGAGAGAGAGAAACAAACAAACAAAACTAAAATCCTACATCATAATAGTTTTATTATTTGACCGTATACAAAAACAATTCTTTAATGTATCAAATAATTGAGCAACTGTCAGCTTTCTGTATGAGCTTCCTGGAAAGAAAGAAGAATAGATAGGTTTTAAAAAGTTTATTATATATAATTTTAGACAAAATAAATGAATCTCTTAATTAAAAGTTTTTAAAAATGTCACATGGGTAGATCTAGATAGAAATGGTGGTTGAGTGGTTTGTTAGGACTGGACTCTGTGAATGTCATGGATTCAAATTCTACTCCAGTCACCTTGTTTTTCTTGGGCAAGAAATTGGACTCAAATTATTGCCTCAATCGACCAAGGTGTAGAAATGAATGGGTACCAGCTCACACCTGGAGAAGTCATCTGCAACAGACTAGCATCCTATCCAGAAGGGTGACAAATTGTCATTCTGACCTCTTCAAACTATGGATACCAGGATAACCGCCTGGTCTATGGTCTTCAAGGCCAGTACAGTCGTATCCGGCAAATTACACGCTCACACTCACAAAGATCAATTCTTGTAAATAATAAAAGACACAAATTACTTTCTTTCTTGATCAATGTACCTTTCCGTGTAAGGCTTAAGCATCATAAACAAACTTTCGCCACTGGTTTCTATCCAATGTCTTCCTTTTTGCGTCTACAAACT
>JARFNW010046843.1:0-14161 GCA_031763155.1 Dirona albolineata | reverse complement strand
GAGTAGTATTGAACAGTGTATTGCTTCTTGGACCAAACAAGGTTTATTGGCACAGTGGGCTGATCCCCTGCTTGTCTAAAAAATCTTGATCCATAGATTTTCTAGCTCTGTATCAGGCCATGTGTACCAGTGGGGCACAGACGTGCACTTAACCTGGATACGTTGTTACCTGGTTCTGCACATCGATGCCTTCTGTCTTGTACACTATCCTCGGCCAGACTCAGAGTTGGTCCCTACACTGTTTCATTACAGTATTACAGGGAAAGATAACAAACAATTATTATCATATTATTATTATTATTATTATTATTATTATTATTATTATTATTTATCATTATTAATAATATTATTATTATGCAGTCTCAAAGAATAGTTGAAAAAAATGCAGTACCAGAAGAAAATACAACAGATAATAATTATGTAATGACTTCAACAGCCATAGAAGTCAATCTGTCTTCAGGCCAATTGGAATCATTTATATTGTTTATGATCCAGTTTTCCTGGTTCTGTAGGCCTATCGGTGACCAGCATCTAATGGGTGGGGTGGCGTAACAAACATTTGACTTTTCTTTCATCGTAAATTCATGAGTTGTTCCTTCCATTCCACCAGTCTATTGGAGAGGGTCTACAACGTGACTCCGCCCCCTGTTGAGGCATTGGATCCATATTCCGATGACAGTAAAGCACCGTTTTACAGGCAGCCTGCTGGGATTAGAAAGAAAAAGAAAAATGAAAAGAAAGAAGAAGCAGGTAAAGAGTCCAAGATTTGAATCAAATCAGATCAGATAAATTGTTGGATTAAGATTTCCTAGTGTTTTCTTTGTAAACTGTTGTCTGACAGTAAATTTTGGGTGGTGATGTGTGAAATATTGATGATAGCATGGCAAGAAATGAAAGGATTCAACTTGGAGATGTGCCTTGGTGCCCATTAGATGAAATAGAAGCAATGGCCATAGAACAATCTTTCACAGATAGGCTTGAATTTATTGACGTACATTTATATAGGTAGAGATATTATTATGTGTTTTCTTCTTGATCTGATACTTCAATCATGAAATGATTTAAACACTTTTTGGTATCATTAGAAATATGATGTAGTATCACACTACACAGAGAAAATTACTTTGGAAGAAAGGATCTTTATCATGTTAGACTTAAACTGAACATTTGTTGATATTATTTCTACTTAAGCTCATTACATTTCAGCTCTTGAACCTCCAGCGGATAAATACGACAGTGAAGATGAAAAGAGTAATCTAACCCTATTTTGTCACTTCATATCATTTTTTTGTATTATTTTGAAAGTCGTTTTAAAAACGTGCAATTTTATTATTTTGTTGATCATTAGTAGCTGCATTCCTTCATTAGTTTTTTATTATTATATATTCTTTTTTATTTTAATTTTCCCCCATTTGCTTACTATCAAAGGTTTTACTATAATATGTTGGTTGGAGACAGCTTTTTTGTTTTATTTTCGTTTTTGCAATTTATTGCTTTGTTGTCCCTTTAATTTTGTAGACTTAGATTTCAAGGCAGCTGTAGTTTATGTTGTTTCATCTTTAATCCAATGTGTAGCATGATGTGAGGAAATCCGGTATGAGAGGAAAATCTTATTGAGTTAATGCAGATGACATACATTTTCCAAATCAGTTTCATTGATTAATTGATGATTTTAGATGGATTAAAACCATTTGATGGGAAATGTACACTAAATTGCACTAGTGTTATGGCAATTTAACAGTAGATACTTGAAAATGAGATGGATAGAAACTCAATGCAATGGGTCTGTTGAAGAATCAGTTTATTGAATAAATTCATCAAGTCTACCTTTATGTAATTTAAAGATATGAATCAAGCAGTTCAAGCATCCCCATACAAGTACAAGTACAGTTTCACAGACATAACATCATTTAGATGACATTGATGTGTTGACTTCCAGGAAGAAATTATTTTAAAATTCTGGACAATAATTTTCATCTATGACCATTATTTTGAAATGTTTGCATGACTGATGCACAACTGTAATCTGAAAACATTGTTATGTATTTTACACCCAAATATCTTACCACCATTCGAAATGTGTCTAAAGTCAGAATTTTGGCATAGGTACTATTGAGTTTCTGATATTATAGTATATAGAATGATATTATACTCTTTCAAGTCATGACAAAAAACATCGAACTTTAAAAAAATTTTCCTTGACTGTTTGTGTAATCTAGAAATCCAAACATGCAACTCATTTGGCCTTGTCACCAGATATCATACACGATACAGTTCAAATAAATTGGGACGGCAACTGTTCAACGTAAATTGTCCCCATTATGCGGTGACGCCATTAAACGGCGGGTGCTTTTCGTTCCCATTAAGGGGGATCATTTTTGACACATAGTGGGGTTTTAATCAGTAGGTAATATATTCCGAGTTTGATGTCCCATGCAAGGCCTTGTACTTGTGGTGTAAGACATGTGATTCAACAATGAATGGCCGCCATAATCACATTTTTTGTCCGAGTAATCTACCGAGTATATCGTATTCTTGTCCCCTTTGAGGGGTGCAGCGTCCCCATTTAGTGGCTGAATTCCAATACGAGGAGATAGAAAAATTATGTCCCGAATAAGCGGCTGTCCCTAATAAGTGGTGTGTCCAATACTAGCTTACACTGTATTTATCTGGCCAAGCATCCCTTCCAACCTGCATGTGTCATGTCAACTGTAGACAATAAGGAAAAGAAGCATGTTTTTGTGTTGAATGATACATTTTTAGAAACACACCGATATATACTTCAACACATTCAATCTCTTTTACATTTTATCATCTATTATAAATTTTACCTACAGTACAATTACAATAAATGTCTGTCATTTTAGTTATTTTTATATTTGTTCTAAGTAAATTATTTTTTTTGCATTTTTTAGTTTGTAGAAACAAATTTCATTTCTACTTTTGTTGGGATTTATTTATTTTTCATGTAGAATAATTTTTTTTTAATTTTCATATTTAATTGAAGTTTCTTTCATTGTATTATAATCACCTCTAAAAGCTGACAACTGTAAAAGTCCAAATTTGGATGACTGTCTTCTGCATACGTGAATTATTTCTGCATACCACATGCCAATAGAATAAGAAAATATTTATGAAAATACCAAATTAAAGTGGTACATGTAGAATAATCTTTTTTCTTTTTTTTTCAATATTTAGTTTTTAGCATTTAATGTCTTGGCCAATTGATTTTCTTTTTCATCCCTCTTCAAAATGGACTAAAATGAATTGATGAAGCAATCTGTGTGGTGTTATTATGATGGTGTTTTTACTTATTGATTTTCTTGACAACAGATTTAAGTTAATTGATTGTTTTCTTCAATGTGAAAATTAGTACCAATTAGTGTTAAATCAGAAATAGATCAGTGAAAAATCAAGTTATGTACCATATTGTGTCTAGAAACTGGACAGTGCTAAGACATGTAAAGATGAAAAATGTCCATAATGATTTTCTATATTTAAGAAGAAAGTCTTATCATTCACTTAATCAACAGTCAGTAAGTCTTTTCATGACAGTGACAGGTATTTTCTATATTTCCTGGAAGATTCTTTTTTACAATTTACCCTTTCTAGTCTGAGTTTATTGAAATATCAAGGTTTTTGTATAATCTAATTATTATATCCTTTATGATGAAATCTGATCAGGTGCAATCAATGCGACAGCCCACAACATTGACATCAAGCGTCACGTTGAAACCCCTCCTATCACATTGAAGGACACACTCCAACCTGGCATCGGGGACAAAGTCTATGAGACGGAAAATCTCTTCACGCAGGAATGGCTCATAGGTAATAATACATTGTAGATTGCTTCATGGCATCTCTACGCTCTCTTATTGCGGACATTTTTGGTTCCCTTTAATAAACAGGGATGTCTTTGGATTTTATGTCCAAACACCATCCTCCTGCAAGTGGAGACAAAATCAGTAGAGTTTGAAGACAAGTATACTTTGTTCATGCTATATTCTGGAATACATGTTGACTTTATTGAAGATGTGTTAAGAAATGGTACTCACACCGGAGTGATGGGAATTAAACATTGGTTTTCCCAGAAACAAACTCAATGCAATTGGTCAATATAAAGTACAAGACGAGTTTTACTGAGCAGTCTTTCTTTATTTGATATTTTTCATGGTCCATTTCTTCTTGCGTTAAGGAAACAACCAGATATTCCAGCAAGACGCTGGGGTGATTAAGATGGATTCCAGCAACCAGTACAAGAAGAGCTTGCAACGAGAAATGCCACAGCAACCCAAGATGTGGTACGACCTTGAATCGGGCGACAGCCACAAGTCAAAGGGAGGCAAGATCTCGTTCAAGCCGGAGAAGGGACACAAGAGATGGATGGGCCTGCCCGAGCCTGTGGCAGTAAGTCTGATACAAGAACGAGTAAAATCATTACGCACGGTTAAATCATTTATCATGATATCAATGGAACCATAAATAAATGGGGAATAAGAATAGAGTCAGACAAATAGGCTAATTGACTGGAAAACTATGTGTTTGGGGTCACAAAGAAGGAGTTGGACAAAACAGCAGGAGCAAGGTTGAAAAAATAATTTGATTCATGTTTTGTTTTTGTTTTGGGACCCGAGATCGAGAAGAGCACAAAAAGAATGAAAATATTTTTTTCAGAATGAATGAGACTACATCTATTTAGTAAAAACTATAAGCAATTAGAAATGAAACAAAACATTGTGATTAGTTTGTTTTGCTGATGAATCAGCTAATGGTCTGGAAAAGCCAAACATGCTCACATTTTTGAAAGAGTCAGATGGAAAAACGATTTGTTTTCGTGTATTCCCATTTATGTCGTGTTGATATTTGACTCCTTTTTGAATCCCTAGGATGACAACGGCCAAATGCGATCCATCCCGCCAGGATATGATCCAGTTTACATGAAGGAACCCGACCCCAAACAGAAGAGGAAAATCAAACAAAACAAGGTTCTATCCGCTATTGGTAAGTGATGTGATTTTAATTGAATTGACTTGTGATCTTTTGTATGCCGCCTGAATCATGAGAAATTTTTTAATGATTCCAGAAGCTAAGATATCTAAATCTACATCTAAATCTGAATAGTCTCATGAAGTATTCCTCTTTCTTTCTTTCCTGTGTCAGTGGCCAAGTGGTTAGGAGCCGGTTGCAAGATCATGAGATCCTGGTTTCAAATCCTTGTTGAATCTATCTATGTTAAGTCCTTGGGAAAGACACTTGAAATATTTTTTCCTAGCTCATTTCAGGTGATAATGAGTACCCAGCTACAGGCAGAGAAAGATATTGTCAGCACTTTAGTATGACGAGCCTAACAGGCTGCTCTACTATATGCTCTTCATGGGAGTTGAGAAGGATATTTAACGAGACAGGGGATAAATGATATAAAGTCTGTGAGCGTGAGCCTGCATTGTTACTGGGATACAGACTATAAACCCATCTTTATCATTTCAAAACTGAGCTACCTTTGGGTGATAGGTTAACAAAACACACGTGGATCTGTGAATCTATCATAACAAACTTTGCTATTGTTTTTTTCTAGTTTTATATAACATAATATAACCCCAAATCCATCATTCATTCACTTATTCTAGTCCACGACTGGAGAAACAAATGGTTCCTGAATGGTCAATTTGCCGATGCCACACCAGATGACCTGATCCGAGACATGGCCGACATCCAGCCCCATGTCAGGCTGAAGGCTGTGGGGACTGTAGGGAAGGTAGGATGTCGTCTCGTTTTATTTTATTGATTCAAATACGCTCATTACAATAGGACAAGGGATTCAGATAATTTTGAGATAACTTATTCCCTTTTTTTTTACACCTCAACCTTGTTTATGATAGTTGTTGAACGGTTCTTTTTAAAAAGTTCTTTCTCACACTATTACTGTCTTAATGAAAAGCTATTTTAACCAGACAACATATTTGTAAACATATATAACATATTATATGTAAATATTGATTTATATACGTAGCTCTATGTGCTCCACAATGACAAGCAACACAAAGGGTTCTCGATTAAAAAAGACGCGACCAATTTACAAGTATCTACACATCTGCAAAGAAATGAGTTTTCAGCATTTTCTTGAAAGACTTAATGTTTTGAGAGTTTCTTATTTCAAGGGAAAAACTGTTCCATAATTTTGGACCGTTATGAGAAAATTCTTTATCCCTATTTAGGCAGCCGAGTACAAACCTCCAACGGATTCCAGCATTGCTTTGGACAACACCGTCACTGACCCAATCAGTGACTTGCCAGAGAAAATCTTTGTGGCCTTGGAATGTCTGTTGAACGACAACAATGACCAAGTCCGCAAAGCTGCCGCCGTCATGCTCTACTCGCTGGACCGACCGTCGGAGAAGGTGAGGCTTTGGATTTTTGATGTCTCATACTCCTTACCTATCAAGTGTTTTTGGTGACAACTCTCTCTCTCTCTCTCTCTCTCTCTCTCTCTCTCTCTCTATCTCTCTCTCTCTCTCTCTCTCTCTCTCTCTCTCTCTATCTCTCTCTCCCTCCCTCCCCCTCTCTCTCCCTCCCCCTCTCTCCCTCTTTCTCTCTCTCTCTCTCTCTCTCTCTCTCTCTCTCTCTCTCTCATTCTTTCTCTCTCAGCCATTCGTTTCCCTTTACCCGTAGCTGTTTATTTGTTAAGACACAAAGATCAACTTCTTGCAAATATTTGACATGACAGATTAGAATTCTTAAAACATGTATCAATCAATTAATAGTTTAGTTTTTTGTTGTTGTGAACATAAATTAATAACTTTTGAAATCATTCCAACTTTTCACAGGCCAAAGAGCACCTTAGAGACATGCTTCAATCCGAGAATGCCATCGACCGCTGGGCTGGGTCGCAGTGTCTGGCACATTACGGGGAATGTGATTCGGACGTTGTGACCGAAATCATCAAGCAGATCCTGGACTCGGAATCGGCCATCAAACATGAACAAGGGATGTCACTCTTGGCTAAAATCAGCAACAGTAGTGTAAGATCTTTGTCATAATTGTCCGATATCACACCAGTAAATGTATTTTCTTCATCAGATTGTTGAGGCCCTGTCATATCTAGTTTCTGTGTAAATAGAAATATTTCGATGCAGTAGTCTCCACCAAATGATATGCCGTCAAAAGGCATGATTCGTCTGTCGTAATGCACAATTTTTTCATATAACAGAATTTTACAATTCTATTTACCCCCCTCAAAATGCAACAATGGCTGGCTTGACTTCGCCAAAATGCAACAAGTTTTTATAATTCAATTTGTTGCATTAAAAGGGTCGATCCTTGAGAACAACCATAAAAAAACCGCCTTAGAAAGTAGAAGTCGTTTGTGCTTAGTTTCCATTTAGGAAGGGAGGTAAGCTAGTTTATTTCCAAAGAAGAATGGCGATGTAAATAATGGGTTGTGGCTCTTGACTTTGTCAAAAATGCACTATTCCATTGTCATCCATGAGAGGAGACAACTGTATGCAGAAAGATGTCTATTGTAAACCGACTGCTGTAATAAGTGGTTTTGCTGTAGTGAATCCTTCTTTAACTGTTAGGACAATAGAACAACACATACACAGACTCAGACAGGAGTCACATTGGTGACGGTGGCCACTATAAAAACAAACTTTTGGGCAAATAGTTTTATTACATTATAGTATTCTTACTCCTGGATACACACCTCCGATTATCATGAATGGTCCAAGAAATATGCATCATACTAGCTCGGTCGTTGCCCAGGATAAAAAGGACCGTGTTCCCAATAGTATATAATCAACCTAATATCCTTCAATGTAGAGAGACTATCAATGGCTAAATGCGAATGCCTCACCAATCTTCTCAAAAAACACAATGTAGATATACTGTTCCTACAAGAAACACACATGGGACAGAGAAGGGCACCATCAAGGTATAAAATATCAAACTACACACTAGTAAATATCAGTTATAACAACCAATAGTGTTTGAACAAATCAAGTTAAAGATTCAGAAATAAAAATGAATTTATAGAAAATATTGCACAGTGTCGTTGGATATCATTTTTATGTACATACTACTCTGCTTCAGAAAATTAAAGGACGGAATAGGAAAAGTCTTAACCATTCAAATACATATGTCATCATCCCTGTCCCTTTCAGACCCTGGTTCACTGTATGGTTGCAGAGCAGCTTAATAGCAGTAGCTGGAGGTATCGGGTGATCGCCTGCAAGATTTTACCGACGTTGTTTGGATCCATCAACAGGGTAAGAGGGATATCATTGAATTGCTCGTCATCCTCGTAAATCAAACATTATTTTTTTCCCACACAGCTATTCATTACACCAGAGATAAAATCAATGATTCGATAGGATAAGAAAAGGTACCTATATTGTTAGAAAATGGCACATTTTGAAACCTCAGTATTGAACCCTTTGATTTTATGAATTTGTGATTCTGTGTACCTATTAGAAAGACAATTTATTGTACCTTAATGCCCTGTTAATATTACTGAAAGCCCATTTTAGAAAATACTCTTCATAAAATTCTTATCTATAACTTTTTATGTCTTAAGATTAACGATACCAAAAATTACAAGTTGTTCAGTACCAGAACCAATGATGTGATTTGAATTAATTATTTTGCCAGGACATCACCCAGAAGTTGTCAGAGCTGATGTGGCATGATTGGCATGTGGAGGTACGGAAAGCGGCGGCTCAGTGCTTGGGGAAGACGAGTCATGGACGGGACGTTCACGACGACATCAGAGACAGGATATTGAATGGCACGGAGAGAACCAAGATGGAGGCCATCAACAAACTGGGACAGTTAGGTCAGAAACGAGAATGATATTTGAAGGGGTTGAATTTGTAGAGGAAGAGCGATAGCTGAATAGTGAATACAACTCAGCGGTTGGTGATACGTGCTATATTTATGCCATTTATCATCATCATTATAAGAGTTCACAATTTTTTCTGACATAAAGACCAAATGAGTTGCAAGTCGTAATTTCTAGATCTGAGAAATAGATGAACAAATCTTTTTGTTTTCATGTAAGATATAAGCTACTTGGCAATATCTCTGCTCAAAATTATAATGATAGTATGATGAGACTAACAGACTGCTCTACTGTATGCTTTTTGGGGAGTTGAGAAGGACTTTGTATGGCGTGACCTGCTGGTGGATAAATGTAAAGTCTGAGATAAATGTATATAAATAAATGTACATTATTATATTATTAGAGTCTGCGCTTGTTTGTATCCCTAGGGATACAGACTACAAACCTATCTTTTATGTTTTAATGGCAATTATGAAATGATAAGGCTAGCCATATGTTGTTCATCATTCTAATAAAATATAAGATAAGATAAGTTAATACTTTATTTCAACCCCATGGGATAATTTTTTTGTGCAGACGTGAATGAAAAGAAGCTATCAAAAAAGTAATTAAATCCAATGTGGATTAAAATGTAAATCAAGAATAAAATTTACAACGTACCAGCACATGGTGCCGGGAAGTGAATATGTAGATGATATAATAATGATATCACTATTACACGCCTTGAAATAACCGTACCCAATGACCATCCTCACCAACTCGTTACAGGTATCATGACGGCCAAGCTACTTCCTGCTTTCCTAAAGTGTTTCTCTGACTCGTACGTGTCGATTCGCTGTGAGGTGTGCATCACCTGTGGAAATCTTCAAATCAAGGAGGAGCAAGTCTTGGAACAACTAGTGCACCTGGCAACCTTTGACCCCATTTGGAAGGTCAAGGCACTGGCTATCCAGGGTAAGTTTTGTAGAAATGCTTCAAAGCCAGTCGGTCCTTCATGTAATCATGATTAAAGGCTTGACAAAAAAAAGAAAAAATCCCAATAGTCAATTATCATGATTACTATTATTTTCAGTAGTAGTAGTAGTAGCTGTAGTAGTAGTAGCTGTAGTAGTAGTAGTAGTAGTAGTAGCAGAAGTAGTATTAGTGGCACTTATAGTGGTGGTGGTAGTCATGGTAGTGGTAGTACTACTAGTAGTAGCAGTAGTATTAATTATCAATTAAGCCTGCTAGATTGACTTTAAAATGGGATATTTTTACCTTTTAACAGACGTAATGTGAAACAAATGAAAAAGGCTATAATACAATTTTACATTTCTGAAAATAATAATTTTTTTGTTTTACATCATTATGGCTCCAGCTCTTGGTAAAATTGGTGAGGAGAATGAAGACGTGAAGGAATGTCTGCTTTGGGCGATGAGGTACGAGGAAAGGCCAGGGGTCAGGGCTGAAGCTTGTCACTCATTGGTTGGTTTGAACATCCAAGACGACGACGTCATCGAAATCCTACAGGAGCGACTCTTGGTGGAATCCAGCCAGCTGGTTCGAGAGTAAGTGAATAAGTAAATGTGTGTTTCAATACAAAGGCATAGTCTCTTTATTTCAATGTATCATATAAAGTGAAGTCCTCAAGAGCCTTGAAGTGAAAAGGCTATGAAATTTGCGCTTAATATCACTATCATAAAAAGTAAAAGGGAGAGAAATTTGATAAGGAGTTGTGATAGAGAATTGTAGAGGAATTTAATTTTGATAGTAATAATGATAATAATAATAATGATAATGATAATAATTAAATGATAATGATAATAATGATGATGATGATGATGATGATGATGATGATGATGATAATGATAATGATAATAATAATAATAATAATAATAATAATAATATTGATAATGATAATAATGAGAACAAACAATGCCATTTATACAGCGCTTATCCATGATCACCACCATGCTCTTTTATTGAATCATTCCTTCTTTCTTCCAGTGAAATGATCGAGGCCTTGTCTGTCTTTGGGTTCAGCACGTCGGAAGACATGGACACCGTGGCCCAGATAAAGGCTGAGGTCCGCAAACTGTGCACACGGAACATCATCGCCTCCCAGATCATCGTCAACGAGAACGACGAAACCAAGAGGGAACAACTCAGTAGGATGGTGTGTCAAACGGAAAAGGACATTGAGGTAACGGACATCTCACAGTCATTCATAATACAGTATATAAATGTCAAGTTGCCTTTATTTAGTCCACAGGGGTACTTTGGCTTTAGGGTACCGGGCATATTTAGGGAAAAAGACTGAAATATCTTAGGCAGTGCAGTGTCAGAATGTAGGCAATAGAAGTTAATTTTCTTGCCACAGGAGAAAAATATACAATGCTGAAAGCCAGACTCGAAACTTGGCAGTGGTTTTGCAATGACTTAAAACCTTTCTGTCACAATACCTCTCTACAAGTTGCTTACAAGTTCTCATTTCTGGAAAATTGGTTTGCATTGCAATACAGAATACTAAACAAAATGATATATTATGTTAATACAGTCCAACTCACATTCATCAAACTCATGGGTCCTCAGAACAAAGGTCATGATCCAAATTTATTCCCTTCATTTTCTTTGTCTTTTTTATGCAAAGGTCAAACTTTTTCACAGATTCTTCTATTTGTTGGCTGCATAAGCAGACTTTCCCATCTCAGCTAAACAAAAACAAAAAACAAATTATATGAAACAAATGAATTTTAAAAAACCCAACACAAACAAACAATGAACAAAATGGAAATGTTGTTATTGGACAAAAGGTTTACCTGGGTTCAAACAGTAAGGGAAATAATTAAACAAATTCATTAATTCACATGTCAATATCCTTCTCAACTCACTAAGGAGCATTAAAATAGACCAGTCTGTACGGCTGCATCTTACTACAATACTGACAATGTCTTTCTCTGCCTGTAGCTGGGTACTCATTCACATCCGAGTCGAGTGAGGAAAAAAAAGTGTAACAAGTCTTTCCCAAGGACTCAACTTTGATAGCTTCAGCCTTGGCGTTTATTCCTTTCAGCTATGAAAGGAACTGTAGGAGTATTACCACCTGGGCATGTTTTTCATACATATCTTTCTTTCTTTATCATCAATAACCTTTCAGTGCCAGGTTCAACTAATATAAAGTGATTTCCAAAACGCTTCCAGTTCTATGTTCTATAGAGCTGGTCCTAATCGGCACTGTGGTATGGATGGGAATGGATAAGAAAGAAAGAACACATGTACATAGTATGATCTATGTTTGCAAAATGGGCTGATCCCCTGCTTGCCATAAAAACTTGATCCATAGACTTTCCAGCTCTGTATCAGGCCATGTGTACTAGTGTACTAGTGGGGCACCGACTTGAGCTTTACCTGGATAAGTTTTACTTAGATCTTCGCATCAATGCCTTTTTGTCTTGTACACTGTCCTCGGCCAGACACAGAGCTGGTCCCTCCATTGTTTAATTATGGTACTATAGGGAGCAGATAACAAATGATCTATATTTGATTTTTCTTTCTTCAGACCCTGAATGAACGTAAGGAAATTATCTTGAGGAGAATTCGATCCCAGGCCAGGAGTCGTGGAGACAACAGCGTCAGCTCATCCCCACCACCTCGTACATCCACTCCGCTACCCAGGGTCAAAATTGGGTCAGACAGTAGCAGCACTACTCCAGAACCTGTTAGTCGGGACGGGACTGTCTTCACACCGACAGCGGACAAGGAATTGGAGGCCATTTTGAACCAGGACGAAGACGTAGAGAGCGTTAGTGGATCAACGAGTGGGAAGTCTAGGCCTGTGACAGATGGTTCACTTGAACTTGCATTGGAACCACTACATGAAGATGGAGAAGAAGAGGATGGAGAGGCGGAGGGAGAGAAGGAGAAACAGGCGGAAGAAAGTGAAAAAGTCATTTCCCGAATAACCATCACTAAAGTTGATGGCGAGGAAGAAAGTGTCAATGGTATTGATACAGGTAAAAGCAGCGCCAACAACCAAGGTGAAAAGATTCAACTGAGCATTCCAAGAAGCCAAGCAGGTTTACTATCCCCGATGGGGTCTGTGGGTGATTTCAAAGGCTCAAGATTGACTATTAGTCAGTTCTCTGGCAAACGGTCGATCATTAGCAGGGACAGTATGCGAGAGAGAGAAAAAATGAATGCTGAAGTGAACACAATTTACGCTGACCTAAACGCGAGGTATGCGGATATGATACAACACCTTGCCAAGATTGACAGAGGCCTGAATACCAAAGGTTCGTCTGCCGAGTCAAGCGCGGTGGACAGTCTGAATGTTTCGAACGTTGGATCAAGTCACAACGCACGACTCAGCCATCAAGAAATTGTCGACACAATAAAAGAATTGGAGAGCATTCAGTCGGCCAGGTTGGAGAATGAAAAAGTTATCAACGAAATTCAAGGAGGACAAAATGGCGAAGGTGTCTACACTCTTCAAGAAGGTGGTGAGGAAGAAGGTAAAGTAGAAGAAGTGGATGAAGAGGGAAGAACCGGATCTGAAGAGAAATCGGATGACGATGGTAAGACTGTAGATGACCACGATACGACGGAATGGAAATCGTTTGTTGAGACATTGTCACATGACAATACAGAGGATATGGATGACGGGGACACCACATATCCATCCAACGAGGAGAACCACCAAAACTCACAGCTGAGCACTGGTGGAAACACGGCCCTGGATTCACAGTGTGATGACAACGACAACGACAATGATGATGGTGGTGGGACTGATGATGCAGAGGATTGAAATATGAAATTGAATACTAGAAAAATATGATAACATTGATAAATAGCCACTATGAAAATTTTTGATTTTTATTGGCATCTTAATTTTTTTTTGTAATTTGGTATTTTAAAGATTTGATGTGATTTGTTTGTGCAGAAATATATATATATATAGAGAGAGAGATATGCAAAATGCTAAACATTTTGATTTGTTGTAATTTGACATTTAAAACAAAATTGTTGTGATTTGTTTATGTAGAAATATAATATGCAAAATGCCAAAAAATTTCATGTCTGTTTTTAAAGAATAAAAACAAAATATAAGATTGAAAATTTGAATTGTTGAGATTTCTATTTGAATGTTTGACACTCACTATTTTAAAAAGAAACCACAGGAGGCTGAGAGAGACTTTGTTGGTTACTAGGCATGGTGTTTTTGTCTTCCTTTCATGAATGTGATAGGTGTATACGAGGAGTAAAGGTTGGAATGGACAGAGAGAGAGAGAGAGAGAGAGAGAGAGAGAGAGAGAGAGAGAGAGAGAGAGAGAGAGAGAGAGAGAGAGA
>JARFNW010046732.1:0-14162 GCA_031763155.1 Dirona albolineata | reverse complement strand
CCCCCCCCCCCCCCCCCCCCATTACATGTGGGAGGGACTAAAACAGTTTGAAAAATGATTCCTTCCCCTCAGACTCATCATTTTTATCAAATCCTTTCCCAAAATTAAAAAACCCACCGGCGACATTGTCGTCATCATCATCAGTCTTATTAGTTTTACCAAAGTTGATAAAAGAACCCCACTCCTCATCCTTTCCACTACTATCAAAATGAATATTGAACTGTGAGGTAGGATTTGAGTTTAGCTGTTTGTCAGGGGTATTGAACAAATTCAAGAGGCTGTTCGGTCTATCTTCAGTGTCAGAGGAATTTCCGAATGGGAGGAAGGTTGACTCTTGTGAAGCATTGTTAGTGCCACTTCCTAAATTAATAAGACTGAAGGCAGTAGGTGATTGAACACTCTCATCATTCGGATTGAAGACAGATCCTAAGTTGAATCTTTGTCTATCAGGATTCTTTAATTCATCAACTTTACTACAAGTAGTAATGACAGGTTTTGGTGACGGTTGACAGCTCTGTAAAGGATCTGAAATGAAAGCAAAGACGAGAGTTGTAGATATTGTAAACAATGTGATGTGCAAAAGGTGAAGGAGACCCTAAAAAGAGCCGCAAGTGAAGAGAAATCTGATGTACAATATTTGCAATCATTAGGCATAGTTTTTTGGACGTCCTGGGAAGTCAAGGAATACAAAATGTGAGTAGTTACTTGTACGTAATATGGATGAAAATGGACAAATAGCAATGAGACAATACAAATATGCGCAAGGGGTTGGTCAGGGCAGAGGGAATCAAAACAAAAAGAAGGGGGAAACAAAAAGAAGAAAAAAATAGAATGAGGACTATTGTTCGCGACTATTCTGTTACTATTTCTTCACTATTATCTACTCCCTTCCTTTGGTTCATTATGAACACCCCCACCCCCCCCCCCCCTCTTTATTTTAATCCTTCTTTTTAAAATCTTTTTCTTTCTTTCTTTCCTCCTCCTTGCTCTTCTTCTTCGCTGCTGTCATCTTCTTTTTATTGTTATCATTATTATCAGTATGAATTCTTTCCCATTATTTTTTTTTCTTTCTTTTTCTTACTCCATTACCTACAACAGAACTCTATATATTTATCAAAAACAAAAGAGACACAAATTGCTGGATAGTCTTGCTCCATGGTTTTAAAGAAATACCCTTTATGAGAGGCTGAGCTATGAATTGCACAAAGAGGGTTGGAAACTCACCAACGCCAACATGTAAATACGGAAGAACAACGCTTTAATAAGCAACGATGAAACAGATGTAAAACTTAACTTTGACAAAATAATATATATCAGCATGATACAAAGTAAAAAAACAAACGAAACAAAAGCAGAGAGTAACTCTGCAGTTTGATCAGATAAGGCCACTAAACACTTTTGATGATGTTTTAAAGTCTGACACGCATTTAAACAGGCAGTGCCACCTTTATGACATGTGGAAAAACAAAACTTATTTAGAGAATTGCTAAAATATTATGTTCACCTGCAGTGCTTGCTGTCTTGAACAGCAATGGTTCACCTGGTTCATCGATGTCATCGGCAGAAGCTGAAGTGCTTAGTGTAAAACCAAACTCTGATTGCTCCTTGAAAAGATATATAAAATTGGTTTCACAATTTAAGTCTCAATTTTAAATTGAAAAGAAAGACTGTGAGATATATCCACAGACAAAAAAATAAATCATTTCTAAAACATAAGCAGGCAAAACAGTATACAAGAACGAACAACTAAAGTATCTTTATCTTATCCCATGATCAGAATGTTTGCTTTTTTTCCTCTTTATATCAATGTGTACATCCGACGACTATTGAGCCCGGAATTGTAAATAAAGTAACCACACAAAATCTGATTTTTTTCATTTTGATTTGTGATCCATACTTCTCTATACACTAAAGATGCATAGGTGCCAGCTCTATGCTTAGCAAAACAGTGCCCAGGCACAAAGCACCCATAAACAAGCAGAAACCCAAAACTATATGTGCAAATTTGCACACAGGTGCTCCTCCCATTGTCGTCTGATCATGACTGGAAAAAATATATATCCAAAATAAGTAGAAGATCAGCCTACTGTTTAAACCTGTGTATGACGAAAAAAAAACCCCCCAAAAAAACAAAATTTTCTTCTGGTCTTAGAGTCTACCATGCAGTTTTAGATGATTTAAAAACAAAACTGGATATTCCATTGCTTTAAAATATGAATTAAAAGCATGCAGCAAAGTACGGCAGATAAAACAAGTTTCCCTCCAAGGAATATTACACACCATGTCTAATTTTCCCTCTGGTTGTTGTTTCTGTTCAGAATTTCCAACCGCTATTGAAGACACTAAAGTATCAAGGTTGCTTTGTGATTCTTTAGGATACGATCTTCTGTCATTAATCTTTTCTGAAAAAAAAACAAACAAATAAACAAATTTAAAAAACACAAAAATTTATTTATGTATTAACTTGAGTGGAGGCTTTTTAAAATTATAATATTGTTCACTATGATGACATCAAGAAAAAGGAGACCTTGAGGACATCTTCATATTTCTTGCTTTTTAAGGGATATGATATAAGCTCCTTCAATGAATATGATGGGAGGTAATCCCCCAAACATTCAACATAATTACATTCCTTTCTTTGTCATTTCCCTTGATTACTGGAACATAAATATCTTGGTAATAATAACATGGTATCTCATTCTAAGCAAGTTCCCCTTTATAACAAGTCAATGACACTATCACTCATATAATCTTCCTCACCATTTTGCTTAAGAGTGCTGTTGAATGAAGTTACGGAGGCTTGGCAGCTACTTCCACCAGAAGGTATCTGGTATGAAAAAAAAAAGAAAAATAAAGCATGTGCAATGTGAAACTTCATTTTAAACCTCATTCATTACAAATATTAAAAAAATGAAAGGCAATTTGTAAGTAAGTTTCAACTCTTTAAAACACTTCTTTCATGCACAAAATTGAAAGAGAAAACTGACACCCAAGCACATGAATACCTATATTATTTCAGACTTTCATGTCTTATCCACTCATTTGACCCTCGTGAATATGTATCAAATTTCCCATTGTAAGCTTGAAAGAACTGGAAGATTAGGCTGGAGTGGCACAAAGAAAATTGAGTGCTGTTCTTTTTGACAGTCTATCGCAAATCAGTAGTCTACCTGAGTGATCTGTTTCAGTATAGGTCTACTCAACACAGGCTCCATTTAACTTGACAGTCTACCAAAATCAAATTGCAATCAAGTAATCTGGCAGTAAGTGTGTTGTCTACTGTGTATGGTGATTTGGGCAATAGTTAGCATTGTTGGACAGGCCTGTGACTGGTATTGACTGGCAGGGCAGTTTTGATTACATAAATCAATAGGTTTGAGTATTTCCATGAAGTTACGGGAACTAACTCAGTAAAACTTATCATTATCATTATATCTTTTGAATTATGTCCCTTGCCTCAATTTTGTGCTGGGACCAAATCACTTCTTTATAGTTCATATTTATCTCAATGTTGTAACCCAGGATCATTAAACTGTTTCATCTTTCAGCAACTTTCATTTTCATCAGTGTCACTACAATTGGAATTCTATCAGTAGGACATTGTGGTGTTGGGAACCAGTAGCAATCTATACCACCTCACTCATCACTTAACATAAGGTCTATGTTTACAGCTCCAGCTAAGTGACCAACCCTGAATAGTGCACAAGGCAGGCATCCTCATGCAAAAGTCTTGGCCTCCACTAGTATATCCAAATTCCCATCACTTGCTTGTGGTGAGGATAGGGCTAAGGAATCTCTCCAACAATAATTTAAGAGAATTAGATCAAAGCATCATGATTTAGTACTGAACAGTGTGGGCAGTTAATACTCTGGTAAGACTAATGATCATTTTTATCTTACCTTTGTGGCCATACCAAACTTTGCCAAAGCAAGACATCATAGCTGCATTCTCTATAAACTTTGACCCAAATGTGAAACAAAACTCTTAAATCTTTACCTTCGGTATGTTTAGCTGCACCAGAGGTTTGGGACAAAATGCTGAATAGTTACTGGAAGGGGTGGAAAACTCTGAAAGTTTTGGAACACTAAAATTTGTAGCTGTCTTTGTAGAAAGTGGCTTTCTAGTTTCCATAGTCTGTGCTGGTTTGCTTGAGGCTGGGACTACTTTAGCAGGTGTCTGATAGAGTGAAATTATATGTACATTATCTCTTAAGAATTTGCATATGGATGATAACATATCAAATATTGATTATCACATTTGAAATTCAAAGGAGAAAAAAATATGAAAAGAATAGTTTTGTCCGAACATAAAAACCATGAATATGTTTTCAATCAAAGCCTTTCTTGTTGAACTAATTTAGCATCTGGGAATGATTGATATTACGCTGTAGGAAATTTGTTTGATTGGTCAATCTTCTAAGTAACACTGAACAGTGTGTTGCTCAGGGCTGGCAAAGGGGCTTAGACTGATCATGTGCTTGTCTTAAATATCCTGATCCATAGATTTGGTGATTTGTGCCTTATATGCTGTCAAAAACTATGCAGGGAGCTGGCCTTTACATTGCCTTGTGGTATAAGGAGTATATATATTTAAACATAATCGCTTATAATAAACTAATACTAACAATTGTGTTTGTAGCTCTGCCTCCACTGACAGGTAATTTGGGAACACGTAAAGCAGGCAAAGATATCTTATTAGCAAACACAGGTACTGTTGGTCTTGGCGCAACAGCTCTTGGTACTGTGACAGCACTCTGACTTTGCCTAGATATCTGTAAGTAAAAGACAAGGTAGAATTTAGGTTCAACATACCGTATATACTCTATTGCACAAACAAAATTTGTAAATTGTGATCTTTTTTTTAGATCCAGGAGTATATCTTCATTGTGCATCTTCTTCTTCTTTCTTTTCATATATAAAAAGTTTCGTCTGTACATTACTTCATGCTCCATTTGTAGGAAATATGTAGACAGGGGTAATGGTAAATGACTTGGTGGGACATATCTTTTACTGTTACAGACATACCATGGGCTTTCATCATTTATAATTCCACAGCTTCAATCCCTCTTCTAAATGCCAAGTCATCACAGTCGACAGAATTATGAACATAAATATAATAACAGCTTTCACTCTCTAAAAAAACCAAAAAAAAACCTCAAGGGAATGCCATTTAAAAAAAAAGAAAAAAGAATTTGTCACTGGTTTTTTCCAACTTATTTATTGCAAGGCTGGAAAAAGATAAGTAATACTTTCTTTCTCAATTGCAGCCAGTTTATTTTTTACAGGTTAAAGTAACAAAAATAGCAAATTGATGCTTGACAGATTTACACAAATTCTACACCTTTTAGCTTGGCACTACTTTCACTTTAAGTTCCCACAAATCAAATCAACCAACCCACTCTTGTTCCTCAGTGGGCTAATTATTGTTTCTCTACAAAGACAAAGGCCTAGCAGCTAAAGTGTTTGAAATGTTTGACTAATTAATTAACAAAAGTACCCACCTCTTTTGATTTACTAAAAAACTCAATTGGTTTAAATGTAGGAATTCTAGGAAAAGGCCTTGGTAATGCTCTCTGCTGTGGCAAGGTCTGGATTTTATTCATCCCCCCAGACAGAGAAGAGATGGCATGCTGACTGGTTACATTTGAAGGCCCTTTTCCTCTCAAAATTGAACTAGTAGGTTTCTGTACAGATACAATAATTATTTTGAATATGATTTCCCACTCCCCAAATTTCAAACAATACATCATTATATTTCATTCATATCTAAAAGAGTGAAGATAGTGTAACTAATCAAGGAAGCAAACTGATGTCACATTTTTTATAAACATTGAATTTTGACCTATTGTTTTAGGCTGAAAGAATTGAAAATAAAGTAAATCAAATCCATTTTGTATTTATATTTCATGAAATGTGTATCTAAAATCACTAAAATAACATGGATACATTTATAAGGATAACACTAATTTAGACTTTGTTTTGTAATTGTTCTTTGTGCCACAAAGTTCTTACTCTTTTTAAGGACTAAGCCCTACAAATCTATTTTCATGTAAGCTTTATTGGAGTGACCTACTTGGATAGATATGTTTATGCTGGATTTGAAGAAAACATACCAGGTTTTGAAGAGTTTGTGAAAAATGACTTGACCTGAAGCTGTCCGATGAATGGAGCCTACTGTCTGGAACCATTCTCTCATGATGAGAATCAATGGAATTATCACAATTAGAATTATCTTGTTGGAAACTTTCTGGTGCAGGTTCCATATCAGAATCTTTTCCTGGTAATAATATTTTTTCAAAGTGAATGGAAACATTTTTGAACATTATCTAAAAACATAATGTGAATAATTAACTGTTCAGGCAGAGTGAATTTTTAATTTCTAAAAGAAAAACAAAAGTTATATCACAGTGTGCCAGTTAATTCCTTGTTGTTTCTGGTGTATATGATCACTAAGAATTATTTCTAAAAATTGAAATAAATAAATAATCTAATCAAATACACTAGCCTTAAAATTTTGGTTTGAACTTTTCCAGATATTGCAGCAAAAGAAAAAGCACGGGCAGAAAAACAAGTTCTGCAGAGTTAAGTGGAACTATCGAGATGGCCTGTACACACACACACCACATATTTTAGATAAAAATCTTTCCATGCAAGCGATGGGATCATATCTTATTCCCAAATATTCAACAAAATAATATTTTTGAAGAAAAAAAAAAACCCAATCAAAAATCAAAAGACAGAAAAACTGAAACAAAACAAAATTCATGCTGTTTTTGCTAGATTAAAATCATTTATCTCTCGGCAAATGTAAAAATGTCTTCTTAATCCTTGATACCCTCGCGCCTGTATTACACAAGTGAAAAAATTAGAGCACTTAAAGAATAATATGTCAAGGAAGCAAAATTATATTTTGTTATTGGCAGCTGCCCAGTATACATAGACATTTACCCTCTGTTATTTCATCTTCTACACCAGTTGTCAGTGAGGTAACACAAGCATTGTTGGTTCCACAGTCAAATCCATCTGTCTTTTCTATTTCAGGATGGTTGGTGTCGTTGTCATCCATTCCATATCTGGAAAATCATATTTTACAGCTGTAGTCAGTAAACACATAAAATAGTTTTTTAAAGTGTCAATTCATTATTCAGTAGGTAAATTAAACTAAAAAATGATCAGTTTGTGTATTACCTCAAGTATGAGTGTGTGATTGCTATGGTCAATGAGGTGATGTTGCCTTGTTTTGTTTATTTTTCTGGCACTTACTTTCCCCACTATCATCCCATTCATTATCATCAATTCCTCATATTGACTACAGACCACAAAATGTATTTTTTATTTACCTACTCAAGAAGTTAAGAACACTAATCCTAAGAACAAATATATCAAATTGATCTGCAGAAGAGATTTTGAAAAATTTGGCTGCATGGAACAATAATAATATTATCTGAACAGGAGTCAGAAATAATTCTAAAAGACCACAATTCATGAGTACAAACAACTACTAGTAACATGATCAATTGGTTTAAGACTTAAGGACATAAATTCATTAAAAAGTAGCATAAAGATATAGGCCTACATTTTTTTAATGCTGTAAAAATAAACTTTATCGGACAAATTTTTAACAAACTACAAAATGCAGCACATGCATGAAAATGCATTTGAATCAGAATATAAGGATGCTTATGAGGTAAAAAGATAAAATTTAAGGTGAAATTTAATTTCTGAAGAAGATGCCAGCGCTGGACAATCTAAGTTTAGTGTAGGATTTCAACTCTGAACCTCCATATCCAAAAGTGAGTGGAAGAACCACTACACTATGGTCATTGTTATGTATTGATACTAAAAGCACAGAATGTCGTTGAGAAGGAAAACTTCAAGTCTCCTTGAAATTAAGGTGACAATTTAGTGTGAGCAAAATTAACTTTCTCATCTTTGCACATTGAAGAACATTAAAAAAAACAAAACAACCCAAAACAACAGAGCAGCAAACCAGACCTTGTTAATGGCCCATCTTCATCTGTGTTCTTGTCATTACTACTGTCATAGCAATCCATGAGGCAATCTTCTTTCGATTCAGGTAAATTATTCACTTTCTGATCTTCTATCTGAAAGTCAATAAAAGTCAAGATTTAAAATCCAACATGACCCCTTTTCTAAACCATGTCTCCTGGGGATTTCAATCTTGCATCTATTTATTGAGGCCCAAAATCAGATCAGACATGTGACTTACAAGTTATTCAGAAAAAAATTTAAGTGATATAAATTTTTTATCAGGATGACAATTTATAAAATTGGGGACACAAAATAAACTAAAATAACAACAAAATTATGTACAATTTTTTGCATTAAAAAAGAAAACTACCTGGTGAGAATCTTGAGTTCCTTGTATCTCTTTTAGTTGTTCAAGTAGTGTGGTTTTCTCTACCAGGCAGTCATGCACTTCCTTTTCAATCTGAATAGTCGACAATTTCACCCGTGCACTTTGCAGTCAAGTTAAGGTAATACACCTCATTATTAAAAGTATCATCATCTACCTCTATAATCATATCATAATGGAGTTTTGACACAAATATTCTTTAAGACTAAATCTTAATCAAAACATGTCTGACATTTGGGAAATCATAATATATGATGCGCCGCTATGGAATAACATTATTGATAGAATAGACTACAATAATTTCTCAGTACATGCCTGTCCGCAAGCAAGATTAATGATGATACATTCTTAGGGACTTAGTTCACTAAGGTCAGACAATGACCAAAAAAGAAAAAAAGAAAAGTAAAAAAAGTAAGGTGTTTTTTGTCCTCCAAATGTCATTTCTGAGAAAAAACAAACTTAATAAATCTTGATTTTAAACTGTTCTTCTAATACTATTAACTAAGTGTAATTATGCATTTTTGAATACATAAGGCATTAAGATAATGCAACAAAGGATACATTTTGATTACCATTCTGGACATAACTTTGGAATCCAAAACAGCTAAGAAAAAGAAATTTGAAATGACAATAATTTTCAGTTCATGTAAATTAAATAGGCAAGAATTAAAATGAAAATAGGTACATATATGAGTTTTGACACGTGCAAATTAACTAAAGCAGTAATGAAAATGTGTCTTTAATCAACACATAGGGGATATCGTCTCATGACATTCATATAATATCATTAATTTTTTTTATATGCATAATTGCTTATAGGTCATTGTAGACCACACAGTCTCCTTTAAGGAATAAGGTTAGTCTGAATTGAATTGCATTAAATAACTGTATTTGGGAAGATTTAATATAGAATTTAATTTTTTCTTCCTCCTGAAAGAACATTAGTATGCTATGTTTTCAAAATAATTGTGCATTGAAATATCTGTTCAGATTTATAAAGCTAAGTTATATTTTAATACTACATTTTTTTCCCGTAAATTATCTTCATAATAACATGCAAAGCATTTAATATCATTGTGGAAACATGTATGTCTTTGTGTTGCTCAGAGCTATAAAATAGTCCCTTTGACTCCAAATCTTTCTCTTTCAATGAGGCACTGTTTAAACTTATTCATAAGTATACATAAGAAAAGAAACAAGATCCAGTTATGTAATATGATCAAATGTGTCATGCATTAAATGATACCTTCTTTCTCTGCTATTTTCTGCTGTAAGTCAGCAATCACATTTTCATTTTCTGCTGATTCCCTATGAACTTCTGTCAATCTTCCTTCCTGTTTGTGAAGCTCTTGAGCAAGAGGGAAGGACTTATATTTTTTCATATAGTCATCTCTAATTTTTGAATAGTTGGTCATTTGTTCTTGATAAAATTGCCTAAAAAGAAAATAATTCATCTTTAGAGTACAGAAGGGAATATCCTGTTCACAATACCGCATTATCCCCCTAAAATACGTTGGTGTTAAGCCTAAAAACAGTGCAAGTGAGGATAAAAACTTGGCGAGCAATGATAATACATGATACGGAAAGAAAAGCATATATATCAATGTAATAGTGAATAGTGCCCATACTCGAAGCTGTTTTCCATCAGAATGATTTAATTGGCATTTAACTAATATCATATCAAACACAAGCTAACATTGGAGTTTGACATGAAAAATATTTTAAAATTTGAAAACATTTGTTCATGTTCAAAGACATGAGAAATAAATAGATAAAAAATTAAATTTGCTCTCTTATTTCTTTGCCCATCCTCCTCCCTTGACTGTGACAAATTTACCAATAGCTTAATTTGAGTGTATATATGTTACAGCTTTAGGCTTCCTAAATCAGTAGGGGACTCATATTTGTTAAGGAGACCCACCTTTCTGTTAAGTATGCCCACACATATTTGTAAGATTTTGTGGACTATCTCTTTCATAGGAGCTTTCAATTATTTTGGTCCAAATGAAATCAAGCCCAGCACGTGGCCTTTTATTTCTTTAACACAAATCAACATGTTTTCTTCCTCATATAAAAATACAAAAGGACAAGCATACTTACCTCTCATCATCTGATTTGATTTTGAGAGTTTCTAGTTGTTTAACCAAAGCCATCTCATGATCCATCATTACATTGTAAGTGTTCTTTAAGCTGAAAATCAATTATCCATACTTAGTCTACAAATGGCAATTTTTTGTGGGAAACAAAGCATAATCATAGGATTTAACTATATTTTACATATCACACACACAGAACTCATTTCAAAATTAATTGCACAAAGTTATAGAAGACTGGTCTTTCAAGTACAGTGAAATAATTTTCTTAACTAAATGTTAATAAGCTCTCAGTTTCATCAGCTTCACGTGGTAGACTGTTCCAGAGACAAATTGATGAGGAAGAAAAGGAGTGGAGATAGGTGTTGGTTTGCAATATTAGTACAGTCATTTCATTTATATGTGTCCCCTTGATTTTCTGCTTGAAAGTTTGATTATATTTGGGAATGTTAAGCCTGTTCTGTTATCATCTCAGGCGAGTGTTTGTTCCCTTTCATGTCCTTTGAAATTTCTATTCCCAGGTATTTGGCTGACTCAACATGTAGAAGTGTTTGTCCATGAAGAAAGTTGGTGTTGTAAAACTTGTAAATCAAGTACCTTTCCTCAATTAATCAACATACATATTTAATTTCATTTTCATGTGTCCTGCAAGAATGTTTTGCAATCGATTTTTGTTGTTGACAGCTTTGGGTATATCTCCTAATAAAAGCCCTGATAATCATCATATGAATTATCTTGAATTAGTGTTAGAATCAAATCGAGAGTTGAAATATATAAAAATAACCATATCTATCTCAGCAGAAGTTTTTCAACATTTAACTCATAAGCAAACATTGAAGCAAATAGGGACTGTCAGTCAGGGTAAAATATGATTTAGCAAATCGTGAAATGAAATGTAAAGGTTGCTACGATATAGGCTATTGGTCTAAATCATCTTAATATTTTATAAAGTTAATTCAAAGTAATTTAATAAATATGGTAAATACATTAATTCCCATTACGTCATATATATGACATATCATACATAAAATATAATTACTTTTTTAGGGTCTCTTTTGAATGTACAAACTGCTTGTGTAATCGCATGGTTTCTTCATCCAATCTTGAAATATCAGTCTCAGCTCTGTGGGTCTGTTCCTTGTTTTCATGAATTTGATTCTGGAGAGCTAAAAAAAAATCAAAATTGAAGAAGTTTTAATGAATGAAACCATTTCAAGAGCACTAGCAGCATTATTGTTAAACTAAATAAATTCCTTGTTTGGACAAAACACAAAAATATAAAATTGAAATTATGCTTTTGAAATTATACTTTTGTTGATTTTTTGCATGCATCTTCTTCGAATCATTTTGGATCAAAGCAATTGGAAGTAGAAAGAAAAAGAGAGGTTTTGGAAGAAGTGTTTTCTGACAAAACATCCTCCGGTGAATCCAGGTATATTGATGATGATCAATATTTTTTATTGTTGTTATCAATGTCGTAATAAAGTGTAAAGGCATTTAAAGGATGTAGTCCAACATAAGCCTTATAATACTTATATGGTATGGTATACTTGTATCTCTCAAAGTATCCTTCACTACAAAATTACAAACTTTATAATGTCAAAAATAATTTACCTGGCTGGTGGTCATTGTTTAAAATAATCTATTTTCCCCATCCATATCAAACTATGCTTCAGTTTTAATTTATACCATTTTCAGTCTCTTTATCCCCATATTGAAGCTTTACTATTGCTCTGACAACAGATGCTTGAAATCAGACATAACAAGTTTCTAAGGACCAACCCAACACTATTACTATTAATTTTTTTATTTTTTTGTTTACACAGACATTGATGGGATGACTATCACTGACTTACAAGAGATCAGCTGATTTTCTTTTTCAATCATCTTCACGTATTGCTTGTTTTCAAACTCTGAAAAAATAAAGATTAAAATTCAGGTGCAATGTCCCTGCTAATATTATTAGGACATAGACGTCTATAGATACTTACATTTTCTTTTCGATTTCAAAGTTATGCATGGTTTTATCAACAAGGGAAGTAATTTTTACATCATTAAACTTTTACATGATTACGTTCCTTGCATCAGCTCACACTTACAATCTTTACCTGGCACTGGCATGAGGGGTGGGGTGAGACTGCTTGCAATATGTTTTTCTCTCTGGCAGATGCACTTCCTCCTTATTTTTTAATCATCTGTTTTCAAGGGTAGATACAAAGACTAGTCCAGTCTATAAAGTTAATCATGCCTAAATACTAAATATTGATTCAGCACCAGTGCAGCAGGGCCAGGACTTGCAAAAAAAATAAGAAGTGAAGAGTGCAATAATGTGCCCCTGCCTTGCTTGGCCCATGACTATGACTATACTATGACAAGTAGTAAGTTTAGTAAGGGTAAGTTGAGGTGTCTACACAGGGATGAAAATGAATGAAATGGTATCTAAGTCTACTAATAAGTTATAATTATAAGAGTAAGAGGCTAACACTAACAACAGCCAGCAGACTTAGACTTTTTAAACTTGTTGTTGTTGCTATTGTTATTGTTAAGTAATGTAAGTTTTTTGCTTTCACTTGACTCTCTATCTCATCATAGCTTTACAATTTACACAAAGTGGTTTGTGTGTTACCAAACTCCACAAAAAGTCATAGAAATAAAGAGAATAGCAAGTCAATCCACTAACAATAATAATAATAATGTGTTAAAAACAATCAGAGTTGGGAGTTGGAGGCAATCTAATTCTAATCTAAATAGACCAACCAAAGGATGATTTATAATCTACACTTGGCGGAATGGAATCAATATAGACGTGTAGAAAGACGGGTCTAGACTATAACTATACTATAGTATAGTCTATACCTATCTATCTAACATTACAACGTGTGAGCCCAAACCATGTCAATGTCAAACAGATCGTTAACGTTGAAAACCGCGTGTTGGCTTACCTAAACTGTTGGCCAGTTTTTCAAATTCAGAAATATCTCCATCATTCAATGATACGTTTGCCATGACGATCACACATCAAATAATTTTACAATGAGAAACAAGCTATTATTTTCCTATGATGCTTTCAGCGTTGCATCTTAGATATCTAGGGTTATTTTTTAACAGAATGAAAGTGAAACATCACGATTCTGATTCAGCTGTCTAGGCCAAAGCCTTTGTCGTCTGCCGTCTGCTAGAGATTATGTCCGTTTTAATTACATGTATGCGAATGACGTCATTGTTTTTTGTGTATTTTTTTTAAATTTAAAAATTTTAAATTACTTTTTATTTGTGATTGGTTTTTGTATTTTTGTTTTCGTTGGTTTGTTGTTTGTTTGTGTTGCTTTTTTATTGGTTGGTTCTTGTTTGTGTTGTTTAACAAATATATATTTTGCTCTTGTTTATTGTTTGTTTGTTTTTGTGTTTTTTTGTTGTTTGTTTTTGGGGTTTTCTTTGTTTGGTTGTTGTTTTGTTGTTCTGTTGGTTGTTTTTTGTTGGTGTTCTTTTTGTTTTTGCTCTCGTAAATACTTTAAAAAAAGAAATAATCATCCAGAAACAATAAAATAAATAATAAACTCATAGCATCACTTATTTTGTGTAAAACTACTTCAGGACGTGGACGTTGCGAAATAGTGATGATGATGATGATGATGATGATGGTGATGATGGTGATGATGGTGATGATGATGATGATGATGATGATGATGATG
>JARFNW010046622.1:0-14163 GCA_031763155.1 Dirona albolineata | reverse complement strand
TTCAAATACTTACATTTATGTAAATATATACACATACTCTTCTCTCTCTCACACACACACACATCATTTTTAGTATGTGATATGTAATCATAGTTCATGGTTTTGTGGCTCCATGACTCGTGTTGTTTCTTTTTTTTTTCTTTTTTTTTTTACTCATGGTTGATCACAATACATTTTTTGAAATTGTCAATGATCACATCTAGCACCATTAGCCAAATATAACCACTTCCGATATACACATTTATAAATATATATATATATATATAATTTTGATTTAGTTCTTTATATGTACATACATATTTGTATATTTTGTTCTCCTTCTCTCAACAGAATTGTCAAAATCTTTTAGCAAACAAAATCGTAGTTAGAGATAATAATAGCAGCTCGGTTAATGTGAGTGTGATTGATAATGAAGCAGGAAATTCCTTCGAAAGTGGTTTTGAAGCACCACATTCTAGGATTTTTACTGTGGGAGATCTTTCCAAGCAAGTCGGAGAGTGTGTAGTGGATGTGAGAACAGACGACGACAAATTGAGAGAAGTCAAGGAAATTAAAGGCATTCATTCCACGAGTTCAACCACTGACGAAGCGGTAGTGAATGTGGACGACATTGTGATAAGCAGTGGGATAAATGTTGATTCAGGTGAAGATTTCCAAGCTAGTAGTTATTATGATGAAAGTTCTGCTGAAGGTAGAGAGGGTGAAAGTTCAGACGTTGATGAAGGGAAAATGGCCTTGTACAAATACACTCGTCATTTATTGGAGAATTTCTGGAGTCCGGACATGGAAAAGCTGGTTCATCCTAGGAAAGGGACCTACTTGACATTGCAAGAGGCATTAGGGTGTTGTGTTCTACCTCGTAACATCTCAGTTCAACAGTTTGAGGAGGAAGAGGAGAAGAATATCACTGATGCAATGGCCAGTGGTCAAGTTGATGGCAAGACAGGAAAAGTAGTGGACATGACTTCTGGAAATATCCTCACCTTTAAAGACGCTTTCCTCCAAGACATTTTAGTGATTCAGTCCGCATTTGGTGGAAATACAACTCACGACTCTATTGTGCAGAGTTTAAAACAAGAACTAGGGGTCGGGTTATTTGATCTGCTCTGCGAGGGAAAAGCAACAAAAGACATTACCATTCTCGACAAAAAGGATGGCAAGAGGTACACTGTTCCTCAGGCTATTTCTCATTCACTTCTCTGTGTCAACACAGCAACAGTGAAAGATGTAGCATCTGATAGTTGGTTGTCTTGGGATGATTCAATCAAACATGGGTTGGTATTCAACAAACAGGCCAAATCGCTGTCCCAAATAATCCTCAGTCCTAGATTTGACTCTGATCTGGAGCTATTTGCAGATAAACTTGACGACAATGTTAAGACATTAACTGTGTCAGACTTAATGAAGGAGAAACTTGTAGATGCTTACACTGAAGAAATATTTGATGCTGAAAATGAAAGGTGGCTCACATTAGAGGAGGCCGTTAAGAGGCAGATTATTGACCCTTTCTTGAACAGGTATAATCACAATGTGCGTCAGGAGACCATACCGTTGTTGGATGCAGTGAAAGCTGGCTACATCAATGACGTATGTGGAAGTCAAGCTCTTTCCTATAGAGAATCAGAAGTGGATGAAGAATTTGACTTGGACGAGTTGCCAGATATGTTCCCTATCTCACTGTCGGATGCTTTAAGTGAAGGCATGCTCAATCCTATCACAAGTGAAGTTGACTTAGGGAATGGCCAGATGTTGAATTTCAAAACTGCTTATGAAAAAAATATAATCCTTCCTGACAGAACGTACGTTGTTGAAAGAAGTACAGGATTAACATATGACTTTAAAGAATCCATTGAAATTAGCATGGTCCAATTAGACACTGGTACAGTTGTTGATTCGTCTTCTGGAGTGAAATATTCATTTGTTGTCGCTAAAGAGAAGGGTCTCATTCAAGACACGCCAAGACCATACCTAAGCTTACATACTGCCACTGAAATTGGACTATTGGATTTGGAAGAGAAAAGAATAGTAAACCCATTAACCAAGCAGAGAATGACCATCACAGAGGCAATAGGGGATGGCATCCTGGAACCAGCTTCGCTATTGACACATCACAATTTTACCAGTATTTCCTTACAAGAGGCAATCACAGAGGGTTATCTTAACATAGACAGTCTAGATGTGCTTCTCCCAGGGGGTAAATTACAAACCATCTCAGAATGCCTGGGGGTGGAAAGACCTGCTAGTGGGAGTAGGAGGAGCTCAGTGATTGGGAGGAAGTCCAGCCTGACGCTGGATGAGGCCATCAACAATGGCATCTATGATTCTGTCTCAAACTCTGTCATGTCACGGGAGGGTTTTGTCACCTTGACAAAGGCATTACAGACTGGCCTTATTCACAGCGATTCCTTACTCCGTGATCCGTTCAGCGGAGACATCATGTCCTTGAAAGAAGCCTTGGACAAAAGACTGTTGGACCCAGAGTCTGGAAAAATGATTGATTCCTCTGGTATTCCTGTTGCCCTGAATTTTGCCCTAGAGAAAGGGCTCATTTTAAAATCTAAAGCACCTCTTCACCTCTCACTAGCTGAATCTATGGATGAGGGGCTTTTCAACGATATGTCCAACAAGTTTGTCAATCCAGATACTAACGATGAGATCGATTTTGCCACTGCTTTGGACCAAGGTATCCTGGATGTTGATATGATACGAGTAAGAGATACTAGAAGAGGTGACGTTATTTGCCTAGAAACAGCTGTAGATTCTGGTCTGGTCGACCTGGACCAGGGTACTTGTGTCAGCAGCTTTGACGGAGAAGTATACAACATTGTAGATGGTTTGGAAAAGGGCATCATCATTGATACTACCAGTCAACCAGCAATGTCTTTATTGGAAGCAATTGATGAAGGCTGCTTTGACATTTACTCTTGCTGTTTCAGAGATCCTGTGAGCGGGTTTAATATGAATCTCAAGGATGCCATAGAATCCAATTTCATTGATCGTATGTCAGTCTCTGTAAGAGATGTACAGTCAAAAAGTCTGTTGACTCTTGACGGTGCCATCAATCAGGGTATTATAGATGCCCAATGCGGAACATTTTCTAAAAGCAAAGATGGAGAATGTATATCATTCCAGGAAGCTTTTGACAAAGGCCTCATTTTTTCGGATGCTTTCGTGCCAGACAAAAGTCTGCTTGAGGCTGTCAAACAAGGCTTTTATAATTCTAGAAGTGGGAAATTTATCGATCCATCATCTGGAAGGGTACGAAGCTTGAGAGACATGGTGACTGAAGGTTTTATTGATCCTGAGTTTATTATAGTTAATGATGGCAGAAATCACAAGCTGATGACATATGATGAGGCAATAAAAGAAAAGATTTTAGATGTAAAAGTTGGAATGGTTTTGGACACGGAGACCAATGAACTTCTCAATCTAAAAGAGGCAATGGACAGAGGATTACTACAAGAAAATATAAAGCACATCTCCCTGTCATGTCAGCAGGCCATAGACACTGGCCTTCTTCAAAAGAACTGTGGGAACATTATTGATCCACTTTCACGCAAACCTTTGTCGGTTGAAAAGGCAGCAGAAATAGGACTCGTTGATCTGTCTCAATTACTGGTGAAAGTCAATGACAACGGGAAATATAAATTTTTAGATGTGGCTTGTCATGAAAATATAGCAGTCATTGATGACGATAAACTGGTTTATTCCAGGACTGGTATTTCCCACGACTTTGTTTCTGCCTTTAATAAGAACATTCTGATCGAAATTCCAAAGGGCGGGTTTCTCTTGGGAGACGCCTTGTTGTCTGGATTCTATGACAGCAGCCAGCAACGATTCACAGACCCCTTGTCTGGCGAGAAACTGACTCTGGTTGAAGCCATTGAAAGTGGTGTTATCAATGATGACAAGATGCAAGTGGCAGTCCCAGACCTTGGTGTATTTTCCTTGCGTCAGGCAATCGACAAGGGTATTATTGACCCTCACACTGGGAATTACATAGCTACAAGTGTTCCCCTCAATCTAACGGAAGCTTTGGAAACACACAGACTTCTTGTCGCTCAGAATAGACAAACAGAGGAAGAGTTTAAAAGCAGTGTTTCATCCCTTATAAGTGTTTCATCCCTTATAAGCACTGATGGAACATCTACGCAAAACATGTCCTCACCCATGACTTCCAGATCTTCTAATGTCTCATCGTCGAGATGTTCAGACAGTATGATGGAAACTGGGTCTATGACTTCTTCTGAGAAAGATATCGCATTTGCGTGTGCTGATGTACAAAATGAAAGTGACAGTGACGATGATAGGACATTGAATGAAGAAGATGAAACGGAGCAAGATCAAGTTGACAACAGCATATATGACGATGAAATTATTCCACAAGAAAAACCTTTTGAAGCACCAGGTTGTGTAGTTTCCACTTCAATGGATTTTAAAACTAAGGACACAGTCTTGACTCAGATCATGCCCCCCACCTGTGATCCTTTACAATTTGATGATGGAATTAAGACACAAGCCTCTATTACCAAAAGCAATTCTGTGGACATTGGCTTTGTCACTGTGGATGAGGACTCGGCAGATGGAAGGTCTTCACCTTCAAAATCGTCCAGAGAATGTTCAATAAAGACCCTGCCTTCGGATATGGATGTAAGTTTCACAGAGAGTGAGGTATCCATACCAGTGACATTTGAAGAGGATGAAGACATAGAAGTTTTGAACAAGAGAGCTTCATTTTATGAGCGCAGCCAGAGTGCTTGTAGTGATTCTACATACAAAGAGAGCATTGCCAAAGCAGATGCTTTTAAGACAGAGAGGAGTCACAGTTTTAATGATTTGGACGTCCATTTCAATGGGCACAGCTCAAGTAGTAGGAGAGAGGAATGGATGAAAGACTTGCAGAATGACTGGCACCCTCCAACTGATGAGTTGTCTGCATCTCTGGACTCACTCCTTCAAGACGCTATTAGAAAACAGCTGATCGAGGAGAAACCCATGTCTCTATTTTCTGCCATTGAGAATGGGGTTTACGATGATGACAGTTCCTTCTTCTGTGACCCGGAAACTGGTAGAATACTCGACCTGGAGGAAAGTATTGAGTCTGGCCTCATAGATGGGGATGTGATTGAGGTGATTCCTTCCAACACGAAGCAGCCCACGAGTGTCAAAACAGCCATTGAGACAGGAGTTATTGATCCCGAGCATGGGAAATACTTAGACCTCAGTACTGGTACAATAATAACTTTGAAGCAGGCAAAGGATGTGGGATTGATCTTCAAAGACAAATCAATTCAAAGAAATGTTGATGCCAGTGGAGATACGGATGAAGATGACTATGGAGGGAGACAGAAGCTCGAAGAAGCTTTCAACAGCGGTGTCCTCCATAGAACAAACTCTTCAGTCATTGATCCAGACTCTATCCAAGGCATTACCTTGAGGAAAGCAGCCAGTATGGGACTCATTGACATGAAAACTGGAGAGTTCAAAAACCCTCAGACTGGGGAAATTATGAATCTGCGTCAAGCCGTTGAAATGGGATTTATTCTAAGTCCTCAAGGCCTCTCTCTGTACAGTGCTGTAGACCGTGGGTTGTATTTTGAAGTGTCTGGACAGTTCATGCACCCTGATACTGGTGATACTAAATGTTTGCAGGAGCTCATCACTGACAAGATAATCACTGACAAAAATCCTGAAATACGGGATATTGTTCAAGAGAATATAATGACTCTGGGTGATGCTATTAAAAAGAATACTATTGATTCGCAAAAGGGTATGTATGTCCACCCTGTGCGGAAAGATGAAATTAATTTCAAAGATGCTATTTCAGCTGGCCTCATAATTAGCACCAACTCAAGGGAAGGTCTTCAAAATCCATCCAGGAATTCATCCCCTTGTCACCAATATGACAGAAGATCGTCTCCATCCCCGTCATTGAACGGTAAAAGCTCAAACCGTTTAGGAGTCCCTTACAATGGATACGGATCTCTGACACCACAGAATAGATCTGCTGATGCTACTCCCCTCGGGTCTTTAACGGATATACGGGAAAGGATTTCACCAACGGCATCTCCGGGTTTGAAAAATGGAGGATCAGATGTGGAAATGATGAAATCAGGAGGAGATGGTGCTTCTTCATTGGAAACTTCTGGGGAGTTCAGAAAGGATCTCAACACATTTGAATTCTTCAAACCTGCTCACACCTCTGAAGGAAAAGAGAAAAATGAATCAAAAGAAAATGGTAAAAATAGTGAAGAGAAAATCAAACTCATGAAAGATAGAATCCGTAATGAAAACATCATAATCATTACGCCTCCAAGTATGACTGGAAACGATTCTGATTCACCGAAGGAAGGTTTGAGGTCAGGTGTACTTGACAAACTGAACGGATCATTAATGAAACAGTTGGAAAAAATATCCAACAAAGAGGAAGAAAGTCCGGAGAGTGGCTTCCACCATGTTGAAAGGCATTCCAAACAGTTGACAATAGTAGATTCCATTCCCTCCAAGAGTGAAGAAGGGGTAAGAACTTTGGTGCCAAATGATATTGATGATGAAAGTAAAGATTCTACATGCGACCAAACGCGAAGAGATTCAAAACTTTCAGAAGAAAAGAAAGGACCAGAACCTAATTTGTTGTCGGACAGAAGCCAACCATCTGACAGAAACCTTGTTGAAGGACTGGATGATAAAACACCTTCCAACAGAGAACCGGTGCAATTGAATGATGACAAAGACAGTCACGTAGTATCAGAAGCATTGTCAGAAGATGGATTGGACTCGCAGAAAGTTTGTGGAGAGGAGAAGCCACAAGATCTTGGCAATAAGAAACTTAACAGGCAAACATTGGAGGATTCAGTTGGAAATGAAAGCAGTGCATCTGATTTGCCATCAGTCACGGATAAAACAGTGATGTCAATTGTCCCAAAGAGATCTGAAGGCAATGAACAAAATGACCAGAAGACAAAACAAGAGGTGATGGATAAGAATTCAGGCCTCTCAAAATATCAATCCACTGATGGTGTGCCTTCTGTAGAACCTGAAAAAGACAACATGAATGAGATAGGCCAGCAAGGCACAAAGGTAAATGAAGAGCAAAAGCCAACAAATGCAGAAATATCAAACATAGGCCAGCAACCCACAAAGGTAAATGAAGAGCAAAAGCCAACAAATGCAGAAATATCAAACATAGGCCAGCAACCCACGAAGGTAAATGAAGAGCAAAAACCAACAAATGCAGAAATATCAAACATAGGCCAGCAACGAACAAAGGTAAATGAAAAGCAAAAGCCAACAAATGCAGAAATATCAAACATAGGCCAGCAACGAACAAAGGTAAATAAAGAGCAAAAGCCAACAAATGCAAAAATAGCAAACATATCCGAGGATGATCAATTTGATAAAGAAGCTGGTGGAGGTAATATGTCGTTACCAGAGAAAGAAAAAGATTTAAATGTAGTAACAGATAAACCTCCATCGAAACCTCAGAATCTTGAATTACCAGCTTCCAATTTGAAAGGCAGTTCCAAAAGCAAAGGCCGCCGGGTACGCTTCAAAGATTTATCCCCTGTTGTTGAGGATATTAGCAGCACTTATATTGAAGACAGTGATGACGTAGATAGCAAATTAGAGGATATGATAGGGGATAGTGATGACCAGAAGACTCCACCCAGAGAACTGCCGTTGCAACCGGGCCTGATTGCTAGGAACAGACTTTCCCTAACGAGTCCAGGCTCTCCGTCATCGCCAACTGGGTCAGTCCTTGACAGCAGCTTCTCGTCGCCTGAAACAGAAGCCCTGAAGATCACGGAAAAGCTCTTCAAACTCAATCTCAGAGTTGGAACATCAGCCAGGGAGAGGCGCAAGGTATCAGGCATCCTTCTCGGCATGCCGCCCATCTGTGAATTGCCCGGATTATTTTCTCACCTTTTTTATTGTGTGTGTAGACTACTGCATGCAATGTTCTTCATTTCCCCTGAGTGTGCTAAGATTGAGCACTGTGCTTAATGGAGTATTTCAGTTTGGTTTTTTTCAACCTCCTCGCCCTATTCCAATCATTCGGATTAACACGCAATGCATGGATTGAGTTTGTGTCATCGTGTAACTGTAGCGGCATTTATGAATTAAATAAATCAAAGGATTTCATAATCTTCAAACTAATTTAGTGCATGAACGTCAAGCAAGAGTGATTTGTTTGTAGCATTGGTGATTTTCTAGCTTTGTTGCTCTGAATTGTGATAAATGGTGGCCCAAGAAGTCATTAACAAAATCATCTGTTTTAGTAATAAGGTATTTGAATAATTGTATGAGACACGTGAATGTTCTTGTGTGAGCAATTAATTCTTGTTTGCATTGCCATATGGATTAGATAACTAGCAAGCAATGTGTCAATGTTAAGTTCCTAACATGATTGAAATGTTGATATGACTAACTGGATACATGATGAAATGATTTGCTGAAGCATCAATGTCTACCTTTAACCATCTAACATAACTAGTGCTTGCAAAATACCTTTTATCTTTTCTTTGCATTAAGAATTCTATGATATGATTTAGAATGCTGTTTTGTTTTGTTTTGTATGCATCCTGAACTTCTTTTTTTTAAGATCATTAAAAAAATAGATACTATGTGCTTGTCATACTCTTAAGTACTGCATGATTGAAACAGTAAAAGAGTGTAGGAAATTATTTGTGTCATTGATATCTTAGCTGCCTTGAGAAGGAAAAAAAATGAAAACAAAACAATTTAAATAATATAAAAAGATACATGTGAAAAATGACCAAGTTAGTTTGCTGCTTTTCCCAAATAATGAATCGCTTCTTTTTATTTTTCTGGACTTACCGTCTGTCACAGATAAATTTTGCTTCCTCTTATTGTGTGTGTTATTTCCATGAATGAAATCCTGTTTTCCCCCTCTCTGTTTTATTCAAATAGTTAACTTGTGAAACTTAAGACTTTAAACCCTTTGGACACTTATTGTGTACACACAGTTATTCTTCAGCATTTTTAATTGTTTACAGCTGTGGTGCAATTTATATGACTATTTTATTTCTACAAGTGAAGTAGTATTCTCTCAAGTAATTACACCATTGATAATGATTGCACCTCCCACCTTTCCACAGACATCACATGCACACAAACCACCACCTTAGACGCATTTAACACACTTAGAACTTGACTCAGCATGCCAGTTGGAAAAAAAATAGTTCAATCCATTTTGTTCACTACTTATGATTAAACAAGGCAAATTCTCACACTTTATGAAATTAGATGGAAAGAAGAAAGAAAAAATTCTGAAATTTTTTAGCCATGATACCTAAACGTTTGTACTCCAACAATTACAAGTAAATGTGATTATTTGTAAAGATTTATTCACTACCAGTCTTGTGATTTAATTCTCATATTGTCAAACCCTTACTTCCATTTTCACGAGCCATGCATGGTAATTAGAGAGAATTCTGTAAGCGTCATATTGTATAAGCTGTAATGAAGGATGTTATACTGAGTCATCTATAATAGATTAGATAGAAACAGTATGATACGATTCATTTGGACATCAATTATATGTATAAAAAGGTTTAGCTCAACTCTCTGTCCATTACTTCCAATAACATTTGTCTATCATTTCTTTAATATTGGGTATCATGAAACAAAATGTACATACATGGGCAATGGCGGTTGTAGTTCTTTGAATATTTTAGTTCCTTTTTTTATTTTACTTTTTGTGGTATTAAATGCTTTCAGCACGTTTTCAAAGCCAATGATACTATTTGTGAACTATCCCCACCATATTGCTACAGGGCCGAATGGGAGACTCCTATGACAAGCTGATGCAAGATCTTGCTGCTGAGCACAAGAAGGTTCAGAGCTTTGAACAGATCCTCAAAGAAGACACACAGATGGGAGACGAGTCTTACAAAGTACTGAGCCATCTGGAGACACAAAAGGTGAGTGACGTTTGAATCATCACTTCTCCTTGGAAAGGAAAAAATGACAGACTCCTTATTTAAAGTACAACGTATACTTGCATGCACTGATGCAATTGCCTCACTTGACCCAGATGTAGAAATGGGTACCAGCTTACACTCGAGAAGTAATCTGTGATAGACGATCGTCCTATTCAGAAGGGTGACATATTATCACTCTGTCCACTTCACTCTACAGATAAACACCAGCTCTAGGGCTTCAAGGCTTTAAAGGACTTACCTTTTTTTACCACTTCTCATTTGGATCTCATCTATATATTAAATAATTCTAAGTTTCATTGAAGTATAACATTGAATATTTTGTGGGGTAATGCCTTTTATGTGGGTCAAATTGAATGAAGCTGGTTAGATGGTAACTCTCCTGCTTTCTTTGTAATACCAAAACATAAATCATACTAAAAGCTGATTCTTTAGAAAGAAATTATATTGAATTGTTTGGTATTGACTGAAGATGTTAACGGCTAATTTAATTGCTCCCAACACCATTCAGGCAATCCACGAGGAAGTGATCAGTCACCAACAACCCATACTGTCCCTGGTATACCAGGCCGAACAGTTGACAGAACACTACCAGGAAGAGCTGACACCTGAACAGGTCACAGATGTGTCGGGCGAAGCTGCTTCTTTAAAGAAGGGCTTTGAGAAGGTAAACACGATACTGGCAAATGTGGCCACGGTGACTTTTGAAACATTTACAGTCACGTCAACTAATTTCTATTTTTATCCACTTAGTTATGCTTAAGCGTAAAGTAGAAATTAGTATTTATTTGACAGTTGGACTGATTTAGTCCTGGAATTAAGATGGCAAAATCTGCTTCTTCAGGTGAGCATGATTATTATTTTCTTAATATAAGAAAGATAAAAATGGAATGATGTAAGCTCACTCATATGGTTTTGACTGTTTAAAGTGAGTTTAGTTGAGACAAAAAGAAACACAGTTTTTCTTGCCAAAGCCAACAGTTGAGTGTGCGAATTCTACCAGAATCTCAATAGATTGGACCCTATCTCTTGGAAGTATAAAATGTGGAAATCTTTTATTTTTTACAGGTCGTGAGAACATCTGAAAGAAGACTCAAGCATCTGACCAAAGCCTGTGAAGAAGTGAGCAAATTCGAGTCTGAATCTGGCAAATTTGCAACTTGGAAAGACACCAGCAACAAGGAGTTGGACTGGCTTCAGGAATGCCTGTGTCGATTTGAAGACTTGAAACCCATCCAGGACAAGCAAGGGGAGCTCCTCAATGACATCGTCTCCCACCAGGCAGACATTCGATTCATGTCTATTGCTGTACAGAAATACATGGAGGAGGCCAAGGTGGGTCAGAGGGAGAAAGGCAGTAAAGATGTTTTGGGGGAAACAATGACATTTAAAATTGACTACTCCTGTGTAATTGTTTGTTCATATGAGTGTTAGGTTATGATGGCATATTTTCTTTCTAATCACTTTTCATATTTTATAGAATATAACAAAGACTCAAATTTAGGGCATGACCCACTCTGGTCACCAACCTACATCTGTTTTAATTTGTCATTAAAGGATGGGGGGCTTTTCGTATATTTTTAAAGTTTGATATGAAGATTGGGTGGGTGGTGGGAGGGGTCTGGTCCTCTGGAAGAGTTGTCTTTTGTTTCTTTCTCCCGAAGATAATGCATTTCGCTTTTATTCTCTCCCGCTCACAAAATCCAGCTTCATAAATTGGAAGTGGAGTCCTTCCGTGTAGATCGCCAGCGACCGTCCAGGAGCAGTTTGATCAGCATGGATTGTGTGGCTGCAGATAATGTCAAAGACAAACTGAAGGAATTGTCTGATGAATACAGTGAACTCAAAAACAGGTAGACTGGCTTTGCATTTATACATTGACTTCATAGCTTTGTGTGAACAATTCATGCTATCATTTTAATTCTCAAAATTAAGGAAAATATAAAATGATAACTGCCGCATTCACTTAACTTTTCAGAAGTCCTTTCATTTTTTGTAAAAAATGAATTAAACATATCACTTGTTTTTTAAAAATAATTACATCATAATTTTTCTCTTTCATAATTCAATTTCGGACATTCGTCATCTTGACCCTCTCGTTTGTCTGTAATCAGATGTTCATCATTTGGAGACCAACTTGGCGACTTTAACACCAAACAACGTGGATTCAACAACTCAGCCTTCAAAATGTTGCAATGGCTGGCCGACGCAGAAGATCAACTGGCCTCCATCAAGCAGGAAAGTGGCACACCTGACCCTGACCTACTACACAGCCAGCTGGACCGCATCAAGTCACTGAGTAGTGACGCTCTCACCCAATCAGGTCTCATGGAGGATGTGTGTAAGAAGGGTCATGACCTTACAAACAGCTTGAGTGGTTTACCAGCAGACAAGAAACAGGTAAGAATTTGTGTAATCCTGATCTAGCATCTGAAACTTGTATAAGGAGAGCTGTGTTATGATAATCTGGTTTATTGAAAATCTTTATATGGCATTCGATCACGTGTCCAAACCATAATATGGTTGTTTATAACTTGCAAGCATTAATAAACGTGGATGAATATTAAGAGTAAGTATTGAACTCAGAAGTTGACCCTTTCACTTTGTCATTTCCTGAATTGTTTACAAATTATTTTATATTGAGAAAAAATTTTTTTACTCTGTCAAAGTTTGTTTTTTAAATATGTTCACGTCAGATTTTCCATCTTGAAACTGTGCTATCAATGTCATTAAATTTTTGGGTTTTTTCCTGTCCAATTTAATTCCAGGTTGAGAAACTGGTTGACAACATGAAGGAAATAGAGGCACGCTACGAAACCATCTGTAACTCTGTGAATGACCAAGCCAAGCTGTTGCAGGCAACCATTACCCAATCCCAGGACATCCAAGGGGCTGTTAGTGACCTCTTGAACTGGCTGGACAATGCGGAAAAGGCCATCGCCTCACAACAGCCCATTGCTTTGGAAACGGCTCAACTTATGGACCAAGAACAGAAGTTCAAACTGGTGTCTGCTGATGTGAATAGGTCTGTTGATGTTTTTGTAATAGTTTATGTTCACAATATTAATGTGTTTATGTGTTCTCATGTTTTGGGGGATTTGTACACTATGCACATTATGGTAATAGTAAAAGTGAAAGACCATCCTTGACCCAATCAACCTTGGTGCTGTGATACAGTGATTGTCAAGGCAGTTTGTTAAGGGGGGGGGGGGTGTAATTTTTGTTGTTGTTGTAGGCCTCCAACTAAATAAATTTCTTGTGAGGTGTATTATGGGCTAATCGTTTGATAGACATGTAGGACATATTGTAATATAGATTAGTTTTTTATTGACTTGTGATCTAATTTAAAATGGCAAATTCCAGGTGGCCCAAAAGATCATATTTTTTCTTATTACTGAATACAATTATTTTTTTAAAGGGATATAGAATGCACACAACATTTTAACTGGAAGTATCATTCATTTTTTTTCTTGTTATTTATCACACCAGCCATGGAGACAGTGTTACCTCTGTCCGTAAAGCAGCCCATGACCTCATCAAGTCTGGAGACCTTCACATGGCCAGAGAGCTGGAACAGAAGCTGGTGGACATTGAAGAACGCTTCACAGCGGTCAAGAAATCTTGCAAGGAGAAAGACAAAGCCTTCCAAGATGTTGGAGGAAAATTGAACACCTTCCAGGAAAGGATCGACGGCAGTCACAACTGGCTCCAGGCCAAAATGGATGATCTCAATTCCAGTGACATCAACCAACTTTCCACGGACGAAGCATCGGAGAGACTGGCCGTCATCGCCAAGGACAAGACCAAAATAGAAAAGGACATCGCCCAGCTCAAGTCCATAGCTGGAGACTTGAAAGAGGACAAAAGAACTGGCAGTCCTGCCCCTGTCACTCAAGCCATCGCCAATTTGGAGAAGAGTCTTAAAGACTTTGACTTTGCCTTCAATGAGAAGGAGGCTGAGCTAGCACAGAGAGAACAACAAGGCAATGAGTTTGAATCTGCCAAGACTCTCCTCCTCCTCTGGCTGGCCCAGATGGAGGCGGTGATGGACGAGTTTGAACCTGTGGCTATTGACATGGACCTGATTGAGAAACAGCTGGCCCAGCTTAAGGTAGGGAGGAATGCGATTTGATACATCTATCGTAATTATCTCTTTATTTTAGAAAGGAATAAGCTATTGTTTTAAATCAGGTAATGCAGG
>JARFNW010046621.1:0-24048 GCA_031763155.1 Dirona albolineata | reverse complement strand
TAACACCACTCATCACCTTACACATGGCTAGAAAGTCTCTGCATCAGAAATTAAAGACGAGCAAGTGATGAGCCCACTGCGTAGTTAGTGCAATGCCTTATCCTCTCGACCACTAGACTGCAGGCAGAATGTTATGAGACCCGCTGAAGCCAATCGTATGCAAATATACATGAAAGGAATACATCTATTCCTTTCACATATATTTAGGCTACAGGCAGTGGTGCACATTCTCCAAAAGGGGCCAACGTTTCATGATTTTCGAACCATTGTATGCCAGACACTCTTTGTTGCTCCCCACCAAGTTGTTTGGTTGCCTGCGGGAATTTGAGAAAACGACCCAGTTCATCTTGATGTCTGGCCTGTCACGTGATCTCAATCTGATAATAACATGGAATAAGGTGTCTAAACGAGTCATGATCTACATCTAGGACACTAGACTCGAAAAAGATATTATTTCACCCAATATAAAAATCATTCTGTGTGTTTATGAAAAGAGTAAACACTAATCACGCCCATAATATTTGTAATGAATATAGAAATACAAGTGTTTCATTTCTCCTGTAGATGTCTAGGTCTATATAGGTTTTAAAGCCGCTCGCGTAGATACAACCGAAGAGGCACAAAATGTGATATATAAAAATGTATAGGGGATATTCAACGACTCGCTTTGTACACACTTATCTTTGCAAGATTTTGTCTAGTCTAGGCGTTTTTGAAATATACGATCAAGTTTTAATGAAAATGTTTAAAAACGCCTTGTTAGAATCAAATTAAATAATAAATAGTCCAATCAAAAGGGTAAAAGAGGATTGCATTGCTGTCCATACCAACTGCTTCTTTCTGATGCATAAATTAATATCCTAGAAAACAATTAAGTCGAGAATCAGTTGCTTTTTCTTTTGTTCAATCAGTCGACGGTTACTTAATCACCGACATGGGCCTCAACAAATATACTGACCCTAGTCAAATTCCTAATTCTATCAATTTGAAATACGACATAATTATTATTTATCGAGTCCCCTTCATCCCGCAAAAAGCAGTGTAGGGGCCAGCCATGTGTCAAGCTCTGAAGGGTGTACATGACAAATGGAAGTTAATCCAAACGACAACAAGGACTAACACCACTCATCACCTTACACATGGCTAGAAAGACCCTGCATCAGAAATTAAAGACGAGCAGGTGATGAGCCCACTGCGTCCAAATCTCTTTACCAGTAAATTGGACAACAATGTACCATGAGGTCCATACATTTTACCGATTAACACTTTGCTGTTACCCCAGTGGTTACTCTTCAGTTACAGGACAACTAGGGGTTGCCACCTGGGAACAGCTCCTATGGTGGATAATGTGAATTATCATTATTTTGATTTTAAAAATGAATCATGTGAAAGTGAAACTGAAACATGGTTTGAATTTTAGCATGAAATGAGTTTTTTTAAACTCTTGGTGCCTTAAACTGAAATGGGACAAAATAAATGTAGGCACTATCAATTATAAAAAGTGTCATTGTCAATGTAAGCTCTAAATAAATAAACGACGAGCAAAGAAACAAAAATCCCCCCTCTCTCCCCCCCCCCCTCCCAAACCACAAACCAAACCATAAAAAAAGAAAGAATACATTTTCGGGAAAGACAGCATTTTCAACATTATTTTCCATTAATTAAAACAACGTTTTCGGGATATTACATCAAATAAATAATTTTAGATATAAATATTATATAAATGACTTTATAAACAATTGTTATGTCATATAAAGGCGCTTGAGAACATATGACATATATATATAATATGGTGCTTTATCCCATATCCAGCAGTCTGTATAACTTCAAAGACGTCAAAAAATAATCTTAATATAGGTATGATATAATTGACAAAATCTAACAACAAAAAATTTAATGTAAAACAAAAAGCAACATCATTAAATATCTTTTAAAAATAGAGGTTTTCATCACAAAGTCAATTGTACAGTCAACTCTATGTATATATATTAACACCACGGGGAAAACGAGACTGTGGTTATGCCAAAAGTATTGAAATACGTCTACATGTTGTTTCCGTTCCTTGCTGAGACACCCCCCCCCCCCCCTTTGCCCCTGGACAACCAAACTCAGAATAGATAGAATAAAACAAAAATGAAATAGGCCTCAAAAGTAACGATTTCTAATCTCAAATCCAAAATTTCACACATCTATTTCATTTGTTTTATGTTATCTATTATGAGCTTGGGCTGGCCAGGGGTGGGAGAGGGGTTTACGGTATTCAAACACCCTGTATGGAAATAAAGCAGAATTATTTTTTAAAGTGTCAACGTGTTTGGTCGGTTGTCAAGAGTGCTTCGTACTTCGTTTACCACATGTTTTGGTTGCAGAGTATAAATAAATAAATATATATATATGAGTATGGAATGTAATAGTAGGGTGACAATGGTAACTCAGGCTTACTTAAACCCTTCTAATTGTATGGTATGGTATAACAGGTCTAGATTGGGACGTTAAACCTGTGTTGCATATAATTAGAATGTTTGTTTGTTATCTGTTCCCTTTAGAACCGTAATTAAACAATGTAGGGACCAGCTCTGTGTCTGGCCGAGGACAGTGTACAAGGCAGAAGGCAACGATGCGTAGACCCAGGTAAAACGGATCCAGGTTAAATGCAAGTCTGCTCCCAACTAATACACATGGCCTGATACAGAGCCTTGAAACCTATGGATCAATTTGTTTAAGGCAAGCCGGGGATCAGTCCAATAAGGCTTGTTTGGTACAAGAAGCAATACACTGTTCAATATTACTCATATATGGACCAGACAACCTGATATTTTAGCCTCAAGTGTTCCCCCAACAGCTATATAAAATGTTGAAATTTTACCAGAGAGGCAATATAAATGACGCTTCACCCTCTCCGTCCCCTTCCCATCCCCCTCTCCATTCCCTTCCTCCTTCTCCCCCTATGCGTCTGTTCATCTGTAGGAAACACAAACCCAGGGGTGGGATCGTACCCAAACAAAGACCTTCGTCAAAAGGTTTCGAACCTTCACCTGTAATCCAGACTCATTTGGACGTAGAACTCGGCCACGGCAGCTCTTTTCTGTAATATCTGGTCTATCATCATCATATCGTACCGCACCAGTGATGGGTCCAATCAATAGCTTCTGGGGTGCAGGCTCCGACTCCTAGGTCAGCGTCAGTACATGTCGGTCCCAGTTTGCATTCAAAGAGAATGTGCTCCATGTTCTGAGTTTGGTTTCCACACATACATTGTCCATCAGAAGAAAGTCCCCATTTGTGAAAATTGTGTTTGATCTTGCCCCCTTCAGCTCTTGCAAGGTTCAGTGTCACCCATTCTTTTCTAGGAAGCTTTATTCCGCTTGGCAGTTCCTCTGCTGGGCCATGGATTGCATTGGTGGGTAACTGTCCCATTTCTGCATGGTTTAGGTGAATGCTTTCTGCTGTTGTCATGAAACTTTTTCTGGATTTAAGTCTCCTTTTGGGATACTATGGTCATTGAGTGGGTGTCTTGAATCACTTACTTGCCTGTATTTATGGACTTTACTTTGTGAGTCCCGGCGGATGTGTGGTGGTGCTATTCCTGCCAGTCTGTAGGTTGCCGGTAGGGGTGTCGGTCTTAATGTCCCAGTGATAGTGCTGTAGGTGTTATTTAGCTCGGGGTCAATTTTTTTGGCGTGACTAGGTCTGGCCCAGACTGGTGAACAGTATTCAGCCGAGGAGTAGCAGAGTGACAATGCTGTTGTCCTAAGGGTCTTTGGGTCTGCTCCCCATTCGGTGTTGGCGAGTTTTCCAAGGAGGCTGTTGCTTTGCGTTCACCTTCTTTATATGCTGGAAAAAGGAGAGTGTTCGATCCAATGTTACTTCAAGATATACAGGGGAGCTGGTATGTTCTAATGCCTCGTCATTCCATGATATTCCTAATTTCCTGTTTGCCTGATGGTTATTCAGATGGAAGGCACATGTATACTCATCCTGTTGCTGTACCAAGTTATCGTGAAATAAAAGATCCTCTGCAATGAAGTGTCCTGTTCATCATCATCATCTATTATTATCATCATTATGGATCCTTCAACCCCCCCCCCCCCTTTACTTCATCGTTACCCCACCCTGTTTCACATAGAAAAAAGATTTTTAAGATTCAATTCATCGTAATCCTTGACAACAATACAAGAAACAGTAAGTTGTCTATGCCTTCGAGTCTGGTCCTCGTGAGCGTGTATATTCAATGGAGGAAACAGACAATTGGTATGACGTTTAGTGGCATCGTATCAACAGGCAGACCAGACCGTGTTTCTTTCGTGTTTCTTTCGTGTTTCTTTCGTGTTTCTTTCGTGTTCTGTCAAGTTTGTACAGTTTACAACATACATTTCGAAATTTTGAAAAAAGTATTGGTCATAATTTCTGAATGGCTTAAAAGGCAGTGTCTTTCTTTATGTTCTCGGACAGGCCGGTCTCTTAAATGGATAATCTACAGAAAAGATTATATTTAATATGAATATGGTATATTTTCCAAGGATACTACCACAATGCTATGCAGTGGGCTCATCACCTGCTCGTCTTTAATTCCTGATGCAGAGTCTTTCCAACCATGTGTTATGTGATGAGTGGTGTAAGGCCTAATTGACATTAGGATTTACTTCCATTTGTCATGTGCACCTTTCAGAGCTTGACATATGGCTGACCCTTGCACTGCTTTTTGCAGCATAAATGGGACTCGATAAACAAACAAACCACCACAATGCTGAAAGGGGAACTTGAACAAACATCACTAGCCACTAGTGTGGAAGTGTGTGTATGTCTAATCAAGGCAGCCACCACACCTCAAGAATACACACAATCTAGTTGCGATACGTTGAATTACAGTTACTGATGTGACATGATTGTAGCATACGTCACACCCATTTTTAAATATCAATTTTTATTATAATTCATGACTTTTTTTTATGAGCGCAACTGACTAATTTGTTCAGGTAACATCCGTTTCCGCTTGAAACATTAATTTGTTCACCTTACTCATCGATATTGTAGTTTATTCATCAGCAAACGAAGCTCATTCATGAGTGTCGCTTTTTGGAGCTAAAAAACACTCATTTTAAAAATAAAAAATGAAATAACTAGACTCTATCTAATTTGTCAATTTTAGAAATATTGCTATCTCTCACTATCTGATAAGCTTATTAGCAATAATAAAAACCCAAAATAACATTCAAAAGATGTATATATAATATGCTACCAACATATTTCTCTACACAATGCTGTAGCACCATCTACACAATTGATACACCATCATCTACACAATGCCACACCGCAATCTACACGGTGCTACACCACCAAGTTCTAACGAAATCAAGGGAACAATAATGAATAATGAAATACGATTGTTTACAGATTTATGATCATTAGTAACTTGAACTAAGGATAAAGTTCATTTCCGGGAATAATAGGTTGTTCGGCGATGTAAACAGTGAGTTGGCACTTGCCTTTCGTCGAGTATTCTAGACAAGGTCTAGCCTTGTCTTTCTAATGAGAAAGCAATACTATTTCTAATGCCTGTGATAAATATGCATTTTTGAAACGATTAGATGTGGGTTGAGTAAAAGAATATATTTAATTTATAATTATTTGTGCATTTAAATTTAAAGGGACAGATGAGGAAAATATCGCAGCAGTCCGTTGTTGTTGATGATGTTTTCGGAACTTTGCCTTTATTTAGGCATTTATTAGTTAGGGTCCATGAATTCAAGACCAAATCCTTGTGATACAATACAACCTTTCAGTTGTTGCTGCAGTTTTGTGTAACCGATAGACAAAATGTTCAAGATAGAGTCTTACATTAGCCCCCTGTTAATGGGATATCTTGATAAGTATGTGAAATTGAGACAAGAGGACTTCCAGCTAAGTTTGTGGGGTGGTGATGCTGTCTTGAGTAACCTTGATTTGAGACTTGATGAGCTAGAAAAGGTAAGAACAAGGATACAAACTGATAGCAATCATGTCTTGCATAAAAACAAATTCAACAACTCTTGAGATTTCTATATTTGTCAGTGACGACAACATTGTCCTCCATTAAAATTAAAATTAAAATCAGAAACTGAAACGAAACTAGCACACACACACACTGCAAGAACAAACTATTATTTACAATCTTCAACTAAGACTGTAATGAACTTTTAAATGACCAATAGCAAACTAAACATGTGGTTTAGCTATATTTATTATATTAGACCCATCGTATCGTAATCGTTCATTTGTTTACCGTCAAGTAATCGTTTTATTATTTTCTATACTGTAACACTGTAACCCTAACAATCCCTTACCCTAAATACACATCTGTCAGTCGAAATTGATAAAAAAAGAATAGCTTTAATTTGAATTGGTAAACATGTAGGCCAAGTTTAGCTATAATTATTCATTTGGACTATCAGATGACCATACACCGAAAGGTAGAAAGTAAATGATAATATAAAGAAAAGAAAGACTATCAGATGAGGGTATTTGTAATCAGTACCGAAGAACCACCGTAGTCATAATCGGGTTAGGGTGTAGGCAGGGTTACAAGGGCTTTAAAGTTTGTATTTGGGGTTAGGCTGTGAGGTTTTAAGGGTTAGAGTAAAAATAATGCTAACGATTACTTGACCGTAGATAATAATATATATATGAACAATTATGATGATACTATCTAAGATAATAAATAGCTAAAAACTAGAATTGTACTGCTAAACTACACGTGTTCCTAATGCCCACCCAGGATACATGTCACAAGAATCTGTCTGTCCCCAAGAAAACTTTTATTATTAGAATCTCAATACAATACAATGTGTTCATTTTGTACTCTACTCCACTTTTGCCATCTCATCACAAGACCTCACATGACCCTGACATTGCTCTTTACTGGTGATGAACTTTAAACAGGACGTGCCGCTTTGATAAACCTTTTTACTTAAAAGTTAAAGAAAGAAGACAGAAGGCAAGACTCAGATACCTTTATATTTATATAGAATAAACCACAACACTGTCAAGACAGACCACAAAAACAAGCTAATTACACCAAAGCGCACCAACAGAAATATAATGCAAATATAGAACCTCTTCTCAAGTACCCCAGAAAGGAATCTTTTTACCCAAGAACAATAAAATAAGAGATTGGAATGCCCTTCTCCCACGTGTTACTGCTGCTCGGAGCCTTGAATCACTCAAGACTTACCTTCAAAAATAAAGTATCTTAATCGACTCAATTTAATTTTTTTTGAAATATTTTTAAAATCCCCTGCTCCTTCTTCCATGAACAAACTCAAACTATGGCAGGGTCGTCACCTTTTTTATGGCGGCCACTCGGTGGTAGAACTAGAACTACAGTGTCAAGTAAGGTCATAAGCTAAGAACCTGGTTGAAAGTAATCTGTTATAATATTTATTAAGATGTTCATGTTCATGTAATGTATCTGTTGTTCTCTAGGTCATTCAATTGCCTGTCGTGTTCCAAAGTGGTCACATTCATGAGCTCCGCCTTCATGTTCCATGGACCAAACTTGGATCTGAACCTGTGGTGGTCACAATCAACACTGTGGAATGCATTGTCAAGGTAATATTAGTAATAATATAGTAGTAAGAATACGATGGGGCTATACAAGTGTGTGCAAAGATGTTTAAAAGTAAATAAATAAATAATATATCATTTCCATACCCATGCTCTACTTACATGATTTGTAATGAGTATAGTAGGAGGAGCAATGGGAACCTTTCCCTTTCAGCATCTTTCCAACGCAATACAGGCCTGTTTTTTTGGGTTTTTCTCTCTCTGCTGGTGAGTGTGCAGTAGGAGTAGATGCCTTCTGGGCGTGTCACGAATCACATTGCAAACATTACATTCTGTCTAAATCATTTGCTGCCATTAGTAGGGTTCTGATTCACACACAGGTCAAATGAGTTAAGAAATGCTAACTGTTTTACTCAAGAAAACTTTCTTGAATAAAAACATGAGGTGATTTGATTTTATATATATCCAATTTTTTAAATAGAATATTACATTATCACATATAAAGGTTGTATGAATTCATTTTTAATAAAAAATAGTCCATGAAGCATTCAAACAGAGAGAAAAGTTTTGAGGGTTTCTCATAAAATGTGTTTTGTGTCTGGGCACTGACTGAGGCTGAACACAGAGCTTGTACTGCGATGCACATCGATTTGGATAGAAAAGAAAAAACGTTTTATAATATTATTATATGAATACATTTATTGAGTTTATATTTTTTAGATTGAAGGGGCAGGTATTGAATTGAGTGAACCATTAGTTTGTTTTGTAGCAATAGCCGTAATTGATTTTGTTTTGATTGACAGGTCAGAGACACAGCATATGAAGGAAGTTCAACTAGCCAATCTTCAGATGCTGCTGCTAAAGCTGCCCAGCAAAAGTAATTGATGTTTTTATTTTTATGCATGTTCAAACAGTTTTTTTTCTTAATTTTTATTTATTCACTTGAGTGCAATAATCCTGTGACAGTGACAGACATTTTATGAAGTAATAATGAGTGTAAAATGATTACATTTTCTTGTGTATTTCATTGGTTTTTTCTCCCAAGTGCAAAGTCAATAATAATGATAATAATATTATATATATATTTGTTTATAGTTGTTATCCCCATTCAACCAAATAACATGCTTAACATCATTTAAGCTGTGCTTCCGTTCAACAAAGATGGGTGTCTTTTGGATGCCTTTAAATACTTTAACATCACTTTTAAGAATGTTCAAGTCATTTCCTTTTTGGATTTTCACACCGTTGTGTATTGATTAGCGCCGGTGACCGGCTGCTTCTCATTTGCCCTGACAAATTTCAAGTTTTCAGTTGTTTTTCGATTCTTTTGGACTAAATATTTACACACGGATTGATTGTGAAGCGCATAGAGCATAACCTGGTCGTGATTGTGCGCTGTATAAATGCTATGTATTATTATTATTCACCCCACCCCAGCAGGCTGTGTAATGTTATTCAAAATCATTCTCAACTCCCCATGGAACATACAAATGGAAGGTATGAAAAACACGGGAAAATGGTATAGCTTCAAATCAAACAAGTAACAAAACAAATGGTGGTCCCCCCTCCCCTACCCTTCTCTCTCTCCTCTTGGAGCTTTATTTTTTATTTTCAGTCTCAGTTGGTCGCCCGACCGCACAGACTATACTTTTTTCTGACTTTTTGAGCCATTGTGTTTTGTGTTTTTGTTTGTTACTTGTTTTATTTGAAGCTATACCATTTTCCCGTGTTTTTCATACCTTCCATTGGGATTATTAGCTTCTGGCAGCCCTCATTCCTCATACATTTTACCAGTAACAACTGAGAGCTGCCACCTGGGCATCTCAACATTTATACGCAATGAAATATATTGGCTCCTGGCGTTAACGTCTTTATGTCATGAGAGTCGGACATTAAATTTGGAGGTCATCTCGTCGTCATTGTCCCAAAATTGTATCTGCGCATATCACGCAGCATGTGGCGTAAATTAAGTGTTGACTTTTCTGTTGCTTTCTGGGGGCAAATGTGCTTCTGAAAAGCGCTTAGAGCATGGTGATGATCGTGGACAAATGGGAGGAGGGGAAATAGGATTTGAAATAGACTAGACAAAAAAGGTTTATAAGAAATGGCTTGTTTTGTCAAAGTATTTAATCATATAAAAAAGATTGAATGTCAAGATAAAAACAATTTGCTGCAGCTTGTATTCTATTTATAGGATTTGATTCTAACCCGGAAAACTTTACGATTGCATTTGTTGTGTTTTTCTTTGTTTCCAATGTTATATCAGATCGTTGTACATAAGTTGATATAAAACAATTTGATCGGGATTGTCAAAAATGTTTTTTACTGAAACTAGTTTTGGAGCAAGCATTGTTGTGCTTAGTGACCTTGGGCACGCTTTCAAGATGTGGATATATTGTAATAGATGTGAACACATTGTGTTACTATTACTGTAATACTATTTAACACATATTATATTTATATTCTACCAGAGGGGTGTTTCTGAAAAGGAAACAACTGTCTACGTCCAGAAGGTCAAGAAACTCGAGTCGTTGTGTCGAGCACTTCAAGCAGAATTACACAAAGACAAAGTGGCGGCCGCTGCTGCGCCCAAAAGTAAGAAAACAGGATGGGTGTCACATGACCCTCCAATAGTTTGAATGAAAGTGAAAGTGTTCGGGGGATGTCGATGAGTCTTAGGTTTTGGTAACGAGCAATAATAAAAAAAAGGGTCATTGTGATATTGCTGATTCTAGACGGACAAAAATTATGTTGCAGGAATAGTGCACTGATTAGCACCAACCCAATGGAAATTTAACATGAACTGTTGTCAATGCAATGGGTCCACAATGCAAGTGTCTTCAAATTGTGGACAGACAGTTGTGTGGGACAAGCCTGCTAACATTTGAAAATATATTGATATGTGAAATTTAAATAGAGGAGAGTACCGGTAATAATGATACTTGTGTTTATGGTGTTGATGTTGATAGTCTGACAGGAGTGATGCTCCACAAGATCTTCCTCCTTTTTTGCGTGTTGTCATTATCACATATATAAATCTCATCATCTTTTTAATGTCAAATGCTAATATGATAGATGTTCTGCCAAATGCAATGTTTCCACCTCATGATTCCATATTGTTTACCAATCTGTTTCCAGCCCCATCCCCGGTAGATGAGGTCCCTCCAAATTCTCCAGAAACCCCCTCAGCCTCTGGTCAGACCAGCCCAGGCGACGACACAGTCACCCAGTCAAGCGAGGCGGCCTCGTCTTCATCCTCAGGTTCCAACAGTAAGGAGGCAACCGTTCAATCTCCAGACTCCACCACGTCTCCACAAGAAGATTCTCCTGCGGTGCCTTCCAATTCTTCCGACAAAAATCAACAGCAAGCTGGTGAAGCAGAATCTGAAAAGACGTCGTCAACGACAACGACCCCGTCTCCTGCCAGCCCTGAACCCGTAGCGGAGGCATGTCAGAGCTAGAGGAGGGGATGACTGTAGATTAGTTTTTCCTCTTTTCTTTTTAGATTGCCCTTTCTAGTAAATCTATTTTAACTCCAGTGACATGGTAGTTATGAAAATGGCGAAAATTATATATTTTTACACCACAATGCATTTTTTTGTGAAGGATTGAGATTCAGATTCAAAACAATTTGAAAGTTCAAATTTTTATTTATTATTATTAATTTATTTTTTTTGCCAATCCCATCCGATTTAATGAAATGGTGGTATCAATTTTCTTAAGGCCATTCATCTATAAGTGTCTATATGTGGAGGAGAAAAAGAAAAGAAATGAATTTGAAGACTATAAGCCCTGATAAAGAAGATGCTTATATTTGAAATATTTCACATGGCTCTAGTTGAAAACTGATTGGAGATTTCCATTTCAAAAGCAGCTTGGTGATTGAATGGAGGAATGTAACTGTTTTGTTCTTCTCCCCGTTTTTCCTAGGCATGCAATCTTCCCTCATGTTACACTATCATCATCTGCTGATCCAATGCTTGCTATTTACTATGTTGGCTTTTGTTTTAATGCGAATTGCTTTGATTTCATTTATTCTAAGTTTGCCTTTTGTATCTGCGTCAGATTTGAGTGAGAGTGTTGCCTCTTCCGTGTAAGAAAGACCCCCCCCCCATGATTTTCTAAAAAATATAAATGGTTTGGAGGATGGGAGAGACCACACAATGAAAAAAAAAGAAGAAGAAAAAGTAAGACTGGTACTGGTATGATTGATCAAGAGGTAAGTAAGTATACTGCCGTTTTCAAATGAAAGGCAGTAATTGCATGTCGGACAAAGGGTCTCACCCCTGGCTAGATGCTGGCCTGGCTGACCCTTCTACATGTAGGGCTGGTCAGGTCTGAATTTAGCTGGGCTTGAGAATCGTTGCCGGCCATGCAATTGCTCATTCTGCCTTTCATTTGGAAATAATAGAAATGGCAGTGTGTCGTGTATGCCATGTTTGCACGAATACAAAGATAAGGATGACGACAGGGTGATGAATTGTGTTTGATTCATTTAAAAATGGAACAGACGGCATATCAGATGAACGGTTCCAGTTATTCAAACTCTATATAATATACTATGTCAGGAATTTGGGTTGAATTATTTACTAGTGCAACAAGTATAATGGGGACGGGAATTGGAAATGATAACGCCATGGTTTATCCGTGATTGCTTTAATTGTCTCGTTACCGTGGCCACAAGTGTGATGAAAATGATTTATTTTTTTTGTGGAAGAAGATGAAAGAGGAATGAAATGAGCAGGTCATTACAGTTACGGTATTCTCTGGTTAAACAACTCTGTGTGGGAGCAGAGGTAAGCATGGGTGTTGCGACAAGACCATATGCAGGCTAGACATCTAGACATGATTTAACATTGTCTAAATGTTTCTTGATCTTAGGAAATTGTTTTCCTGCTGCTAGCATTGCTCAATTTGGACTTAGTCTCAAACACAAATAGCAAAATAAAACTTGTGGCACAGCACCAATTTATACATGAAACTTTGTGCATGCATGAGTGCACAGTGATAATTAAGTTTTAAAAAATAAATGGTTTCAGGCACAAGCATGTGTTTCAAAATTAGGCAGAAGATGCTTTTTCACAGCATGCGTTTATCCAGCGACTCCTGTATTGGAATGTTTCTGTTTGTGGTGGTGGTTGGGGTATGGCTGTAGTTAGATTTGTCTCTGTTTATAAAAATATCTCTAACATTATACTAAAATAAAACTTGTCTGGTCAAGCTGTGTGAATAATGAGCTTTCGTATCACGATTTTTGTAACCCCTGCCAGTCAAGATGAAATAAAATATTGTAAGATATTGCCACCAGGTTTTCATTTCCATTTTTTAAGTGTATCAAATGCATTACATTTTGTTCCTATGGAAAGGATTCTTGTCTCCTAGATTATAGAAAACGCCCAAAGGAGAGCAACTTTGACAATTACGACCAGAACAGCAGGGTCAATGGTCAAACTAGAACGGAAACCACTTATAGAACGTTGTTATCTATCTAGTAGTCCTTGGTAAAGACCAACTTTAAACATACTAATTCCTGGAATCTATGTTAAAATGTTCAAGTGAAATATAAAGATAGGTTTATAGTCTGTACCCGTGTGCAAATACAGGCTCACACTCAAAGTCTTTACATCATTTATCCCCCATCAAGTCATGCAATATCAACTCTCATGGGGAGCTTATAGTAGAACAGCCTGTTAGGCTAGTCATAGTAACTACATCTTTCTGGGCACTCATTCAAACTTGAGTCGAGACTAGGGGTCGTATACACAGACAATACGTAAACTGTTTTGCACAATCTTATTGATTTATACTCCAAACATAACGTGATTACTATGATGATTATGTCATGTTTGAGTATGATTCAACGCAAAACAGTTAACATATTGTCTGTGAATACTGTCGCAGAACCCTGACCACTAGGCCTTTCGACGCTTGCTGAATCAGCAGGGAAAGAAAACTATAGATAATATGTATATTTCAACATTTTGTATGAGTGAAAATACTAGTTTTCCCAGAGAGGTAAGATGATAATATATCCAGCATAGAGTCTGTGTTGGTCCTTCAAGTCAGAGGAAGTTGTAATGCTGTGGGTTTTTTTGTCTTTCAGTAAATTAGACTTTCTGGATTAGTTTGCCAAGTTGAAGACTAATTAGACCGCCATGTCCAGTGATTAGTGGTCAAAACATAAGGTGAAGTCACACACATGATTAAATTTTTGACAATAAAATATCAATCAATGTTTTAATGTTCATAATGAATTGAATAGCTCACAGAATTGTTAAAAAAAATCTCAAACAGCACAATTAACAGCTTACATCTCATCATAGGAATTCAAATCGCATCACTATCACATTCACCTCAAATTCACAGAAAATGTCAACAAACCCCTAAAGGTGGCAACACTTTGAAAACCACAATTATTTTTTGTAATACTAATACCTTGCAACATATTCATTTACGTTGGACAAACTCCGTAAAAGACAACCCAAATTTAATACAAAATGGCATCTGTTTAAATTCTCAATCAATGACTTGACTAGTCTTGAAGTTTCTACGTTGCCAGTACATCATAATAGTCTAACCTGTAAATAATAACACTCAAAAATGAACAGTTTTTACATACACCTAGAATCACATTCACCAGAGCCCCATCGACAAGCAGACAGTAGCAATGAAACAACTTAAAATTATTGGAGAAAGGTAAACTTAAGGCTGATGTTTTCCTGCTTTCTAAAATAAAAATACACTTCAAAATACTTCATACAAACATAGCGTACATTAGACATGTTTTGGCGGGTCCCATCACTTTAATGTCTACTTATGACAATAACGACATACAAAATAGTGTCAGTCTGAAATTGAATCGTTTCAAACACCTTATAGTTTAGTAGCCATTTACGGTTGAGATCCATGACGATGACACTCCATCATGAAATAACCATGGAATCATCTACATTGACCAGTCTTAATTATCCTCATTCAACTATTTATGTCTATAATGCCACAGCCTCACTATTGCTGTAAACTTTGTAGGTTGTTTTTTTCATACAGGTCAACTCATCACTTTACTCTTATTTGGTGTCGCCTCTCTCACTGTCCTCAATTTGCTGGTCGTCTCCAAGTCTTGCAACTCGCACAGAGTTTATAAGCAGCATTGTGTGGCGTTCCCTGTACACTGGAAAATCAAAATAGTAAAATAAGGCAATAATTAAAAAGTAGATTACGATGGAGACAGGGACAGGCTGTTATCTATTCAAGTTATATAAGAATGAACGCAGGTAGTAAACGTCTGATAAAAATGGTGACAATATATGTAAATATAGCTTCAATTGGCTGACAACACAAACCGGCGATGCTTTGACCATTGGCCTTTGTCACACAGACCTGCCTCAAAAATTAGTAGTCATCAAGCCATAAATGAAAAAATTAGAACAGTAACCGCCAAGAAGACAGGACTCGTCTTTTTCTATGAAAGCAGTAGACGTCTAGTCACACACAGAGATTCTTCACTTAAAACTTGTACACACACATACAATGGTTCATAGAAAACAAGTGTTCTGTATCATTCTCGTTATTGTAGTTTCCTAGCTGAAAAAAGAAAAAGCCTGGCCACTGACAGGAATGCAGTAGTTCTGATTTCTCGTGAAATTATTTCTTCAGAAAGTTATCGGAAACTAAGTTGCAACTTTACCACATTGCCTGTCTCATGCAATGTTGATTGTATATAACATATAAAGACTCTATGAAAAAAAACTTACAATGGAACTTCTTGAAATTTTTCCTCCTCCAGTACATGAACCAAACTCTATTATGGGACAAGGTCTTCTCCACAACCGTCGCCTCCACAAACACTTTGTCGCGGCTGAGGAAGTGATCATGGATCGCGATTACTTTTTATTGAAAAGCTAAAAAGTATTTGTCTAAAGAAGGTACATCAACATCTTTACTCATTGGAAAATATATAATAATCATTGAACTCAATAATAAATATATATTTTCTCTTGTAACTTGTATGTTTAAATATGTTCATACTATATTACAGCTAAACATTGACATCAGAAACAACAAGGCTATATTTTATTCCTATGTTATGTAACTGGACATAATCAGTCATATGTAATTATCTATTGTTTGGGTACAGATGAGGTCTGGTCTGATACACAATAAAAACAATAGCAATAACAATAAAAATATAATGATAGACTTTACCTCAAAAGAGGTTGGCCGAACAATGTGAAATCTGACCCGCCAACAGCCAAAACCTGAAATAACACACACAAGAAGTCTGTAATGTTTAATTTGTTAACATCAAGATATGTACATAGACATCCATTGGTTTATTGATTTGGTTGTACTATATGAGAAGATCAATTGAAATTGGCACGTTACTTTTCTCTGATTGCCTCCCTTGACCAGACACCGGCCCACAACTGGGAAAGTTAAATAAATCGAAACAGACAGTGTCCTGTCCAGAAAATGACAAATCATCACTTGTCCCTTTCACGCTATTCAAAAAGCTCTCACTGACTGTTTAGCAACAAGGATACAACTCTAAAAATGGTAACTTTATAAACAAAATTCATGCACCAATCATAGGCATTCTGTCTGTCCATGTTGTCATTATTTACCTTCTCGAGTCTCAACTTATCCCCAACATTTGGAGGGAAATCATGCTTGACAATGATGATATCACCGGCAGCAACTTTGTGCTGGAGTGATCGGATGTGCACGATGGCGTAAAGACGGCCCTCTCTGCCATGATCCAATGTGGTGTTGATTTGATTGGTTACAGCTGAAAAAAACAAAAAAATAAAATTGTATCACACAGCAACATAAAAAATTAAAATAAATGAATTGAAGAGATGGCCAATTATTGTGACTGGCAAGGGTTGATAACACAAAAACAACTTTTACTGGTGAGTTAACTGTATCAGCACATTACGCAGATAAAAGGTAAAAAGATATAAAATTGTCTTTATTTCATTCACTAGAGCACTTTAAGGTATATTTTTTAAAAGCCTGAAATAACCCAAGCATCAGCCGAAGGGCAGCGCCACAATTTGAGGATTATATGAGATGACCAGGTCATGTGACCTGCAATCAGCTAATTTGTGATAAATTTATATTGTGACCTGCAATCAGTCACAAGCTAATTTGAACTTAATTACAAAGATGTATCAAGCTTAACATCTGAAATGGTTGAGTTAAAAAACATGTTGTAAAGACAAACAAAAAATATATGCTAAACCCTACAAAGTGAAAAATTTTTTTTAGCATTTCTTAAAAGATATGAGAAAAAGTTTCTTATGTGAAATCCTGGTACCTTGCTGCAACTGGTCATCTGATAGAGGTGTATAGTCTTCAATATTTTCTACCCCAAGAGCACTGAATGGAATACACAAAAAACAATCAAAATGTTGAGCACAAGTTATGCAGTGATTCTATTATAAGAGACTAATAAAATATGCACAACAGGCTTTGTACGTTTTAAATCAAAAGGTCATCGTGCATGACGTGGTGCACAGAGTGAGTCCAAGAAACAGAATGGATAATGGTTTCATGTTTCAAGCTTCAAGGATTCAATCGGACTGATTTGCCTTTCACTCATCACTGGCAATAACAACTGTGACCAGACAGATGTGCCAAGGTGGCCAAACACAACAAATGAGAACCAAACCACATAGGACTGGGCCAAATACAACATGTCGCTAAGCTACAATAGAAGTAACCAAATACAACTAATGTAGCCAAACCACAACAGACAGAACTAAACACAATGAGACATTGCCAGCAATGGAACATGAAAACTGTGATCCCCACAGTTACTAGAGATGCACTGAAAATTCTGATCACTGATATAAACAGTAAAGAACATGATCAATGAACATACAGACAAAGAAGTCTACGCCTTTAATAGCTTGGTTTTCCGGAGACAAGAAAACTGTGCACTTAGAAGGAGGCTACTGCATATTTCCTCAATTTCATTAACAATAATTGGAAGCACATTGCCTAGCTATGCCCTCATTCCCAGAGAGAGGAAATGTCAAAGAAAATGCTTACCCTAAGCTCCAGCTTATTTTGGTATCAGCTGCTTCAGTTCTCTGCGTCCTGACCAATCCAATGGATGCAGGAATGATAGGACGGTTCCCGGGTAGGTTTTGAAGGCTGACACCGACACCAAGTAGGGGAGGATGTGTTGGGACCCTTAGGTTGTCCCATGGTAAGCAGTTTCTTGAAATTGCTGTTAATCCTGCAGAGCACAGAAAAAAGAAAAAAAAAACATACAGAAAAAATTTGGTTGATGATGATAGCAACAACAATAATTGCCAAAATTGGACATAGAAATGACAAAATGCCTGGCCCTGAAGAAAATAATAATCTGTCAAAGTCTACCAGCCAAAGTCCTTCACTGTCTCAGTCTGTGACCATGCCATCAAAATAACAAAATTGATCATTCACTAACTTTATAAATAAAAGTGGATTCAGTCAGAGTTAAAGGGTTCAAGATGAGGTGGTTCTTCAGTCAGTTCGCTAGAAAAATCTAGCTCTTGCAGCCAGTGAGTTAAAGCACAGATTGAAAGTGCATCTAATATACAAAACTCAACCATCTAATCCAATTATATCGCAGCTTCATTGCAGTGAAGGTGAACACCACATTGTGTACTGTAGAAGGGATAGTTTGACTTGTACTTGAATAAAATAGTTTACTGAAGTTTAGAGACCTGACTGCTGATACTGATACAGATAATTATATAGAGATAGAGATGGTTTTGATTGTTTTCCAAAGTTATATTAGTTATGGTATCTGCCTGTCTAGCCTTGTAGGGGAGTGTGTTACACAACATGATAGTGCTAGGGCAAAATGAACTTTGTGTAGTTATTTGAGGCTATCCGATATAGCCTGTTGTTTACTCTGTTTCTGAGAATCTACTCACAACAGTGGTAACACCTCAACTGTGTGTCAGCCCTGTGTCTGTTGTTATCTCTGTGTGAGTGACTACTCACCACTGACAACACACCTGACTTGGCTTGACCATGCTTCTAACATTTTCCCTTTTGCACTCAAACCAAGAAGAATGTATTGTCATACTCATCATACTCTGAAAGTTTTAAGCTAGTTTAGCCGGTATTCGTTTCTACTCTCTGGTCAGAGTATTATAAATAACCCCTTACCCTCCTCAGCCACTACGAGTACCAGGTAGGACCATCACTACCAGTATGAGAGAAATACTATACAAATGACAACAGTCACAGTGCTGACTGACACACAGGAATAAGGTGTTACCACTGTTGAGAGTAGATTCTCTACAACAGAGTTAACAACAGGCTTAGTAAAGGTGTTGCGTATATTCTGGAGACTTTAGTTTTAGGCTAGTTAGGTCAGTATTCGTTTCTACTCTTGGGTCAGAGTATAAATAATCCCTTACTTCCTCGACCACCATGAGTACCAGTATCTACCAGGTAGGACCATTACGACAAGTATGAGAGAAATACTACGGATGACAATCAACAGACACAGTACAGGGCTGACACACTGAAGGTGTTACCACTGTGGTGAGTATATTCTCAGTAAACAACAGGCTTGGTGTTGTTTGTAGTGATTTATAGGCCTATAGTATAGTAGCAGAATAAATGCACCATGGGTTTTGTAGGTTTTAATTTTAAACTACTATGTTATGATGAATTATAAAAATAAAAACATCACGCACAACAGCGGGTGCACGGACGGAATGAGGCTGGGGTTTGGCTGGGGAAACCAGTAGTTTTAAGCTAGTTTAGCCGGTATTCATGGAAAGTTTAACGGAAATTAGGTTTAACCACAGGACCACAGTAGTGTGTAATAGACGTCGCCAGTTAATGGAATGTGTAAACTAGGATCTCCACACGTTTATTCTGGAGACTGACTAAACACTAACACTAAGATTAAGATTACTAAGACTAAGAAGAAGACTGTGTGAGTGTGTGGTGGCCTCCCTGGTGGGTCCAGCAGACAAGAAGTCAAGAAGTGTGGAGTTAAGTTAAAAGTAAAAGTAAAGAAAGAGTAAGAGTTGAGTAAGTGTAGTGTAAGGGTTAAAGTTAGGTTAGTAGATAGTCTAAGTCTAAGTCTAGATTTAGTTAGATGTTCTCTGTTCTCTGTTTGAGTTTGACCATTTTGTTGACTGTTTTTGTTTGTTGTAGTTGTAGTTGTAGTTGTTCATTGTTATGGAATGAACATATAATAAGTGAATGACAGCAATATCTATGCAGTTGACAAATAAATAATTTTCCTGCAAGAGATACCTGAAAACGAACGAGATATTTGGAGAGAGCGACCCAAAGGTGCACAAATACTGGACAACCGGAGACAAGTTTTGACTTTGGAAGCCATCATTGTTTCGCCGAGTAGGTAGCAGCGGTGTACTGAATCAAAAATATGTAGAGTGAGCTCCCTTGACTTAAATCTGAAGTGAACTATTAGATATTTTATTGAGTAGGGTATCTACATGGCTAACTATGCTTTATATATATGTCAATAAACTTATCGTCGTTTAAAAAAGTTAAAACTCATGTTTGCAACAGTTGCAAATATAGAATATCAAGCAATATCGTATCACTGTATTCTGCATGATTTCAGCAACCCGCTGTTATTATTTTGACTGAAAACATAGTCAAGATACTTGAATGATCGTTTGAAGCACTTTTATCATCTACGACTACTTCCGGATCAAAGGTGAAATGAAGTGCCAACTACCTTTTTCTCAGGGTATTGCCTCACTCACTGTAAACATAGGAATAGGAGCATGGCAGAAGACAAGTCATGACACTTGGTCTTCGTTTTTAGACATCTACCGAATTATTTGTTTCTGTTTCTGAAGTTTTCATGTAATCGCTTATTAAGATAGAAATATTAGAACGATGCCTGGAGCTCGAAAAGCCCAAAGAACCAAAGGAAATCTCAAGGTAAATAATAGAAATGAGTTGATTCAGTGGCAGACTGTTCAGGTTCTGTGTTACTCTACACACTGTTGTTACTCACATCATCATCAGCTGTTTATTTAGTGGGTCATGGATTCTTTAATAATTCTGTATCTTATGCTATAGAATTGGTCATTCTATAGGTATCGTGGTTTGAAATGATATTTGAAATACCATAATTCGAGACTGAGACCTAGTTAAAGTTAAAAAAAGGTAACGAAAACAGGGGTAAAACGTCAATTAGCACAGAGTGACTCGGTGTCAATTGAATTGATGAAAACACAGGTAAACATCAATTGGCACCGAGCGGTATTGAGGTATGCGGTCACATTGATACCGAGCGGTATCGAGGCACTCGGCCACAATTGACACCGAGCGGTCCATACAATTCATAGGGTTACAAAAAAAGCTCATAAAACCCTCAAAAGTTATAAAAAATAAGAAAACACATCACACACATTTAATAAAGTGAACAAAGGAAGCATATAGCCTATATGGAGTTTCAAGATGATATTTATTTATTTAGAGACTCAGTGATTAAATAAACACACGCCTGGGTCATTTTGACCCACGAGTGGCGGTAAAGGTTAAAATATAATTTGTAAAAAATGAAAAGAAAAAAAAAGGCGGTTGCGAGGTTAGATATATATAATACAACTAGAACTCGCGACCTTCTTCGTGTGTATTTTAACAAATAAATATAAATAAAATGACCAAAATGGAAGAATACTCTGATGAGTTCAACAGAGTGTGTTAAAAAAAAAAAGAAAAAAAAAGAGGGCGGTTGCAAGGTTAGAACTCGCGACCCTTTCGTGTAAAGCAGACGTGTTAACCACTTCACCACAGAATCAGTTGCAATTGATGCTAGTGTACACCCAAATATATGTGGGCGAATAGTCGCTCCGTTTAAACAATGGAGAGTTCCAATCATGCCCTGTTCTAATTGGATACAGTAACTTTGATTCCGCGCGGTTCCAATTGACGATTACTTGTCGTGTGACCGAGTGCCATCGATACCGCTCTGTGTCAATTGACGTTTACCCCTGTTTTCGTCAATTGGTACCGAATCACTCAGTGCCAATTGACACTACGAATTTAAAATAGGCTGACCGCACAACTGACAACTGACAGATAGTACACCGTACAGTACTGTCACAGACAGTCATAGTGTAGTCTGTAGTAGTACGCACAGTCAGTCTATGAATACTATGACTATATGATGACAAAGTGTAAATTAGTAAAGTCATAACATAAAGTTAAAGTCTAAAATTTAAGTAAAGTAAAGTGAAGTCAAAGTACCCACAGGCACAGGACAGGACCACCACACACACCACAGAGAACTTCTTTTAACTTTTATTCTTATTTATCTTTCTTTCCTCTACTTCTACTTCTCCAAATTCACCGATTACACAGTGTGACACAGTACAGCTATCTGACGGCTGACGGTATCCTACTTTTATAATATTGGCTTGGTCACCTGAATCTTTCTTTTACTTTTACTTTTAGGGAATCTATTTGTCTGTCTAGACGATAATGTTTGCTCGATTAGGCTGTTTTCGGAGACTTACGTTGTTTGTTGTCTTTTGTCAGTCAGGAAGTTTCAATACAATTTCGTGTAAATTAAATCTTCTTTTCTACTTATACAAATCTCGTAGATATAACATATGTGTGTACTATTGGCACATCAAAATTCATATTTTAAAAATAGAACAGAAAATTAAAAATAGATCGGTCTTATCCAATGAACACATTGCTTTGTATGACACATGACCAAATGAATTTTCCTCTGTGGGCGCACGGCACCAGGCATTGTGATGCCAGGTTGACGGTTTTAGAGCTTCCAGAAAAGTACTCCAGATAATCTCGCAAAAGACCATATACTGAATGAGGAGACCTTACCTCCACTGATGAAACAGACCTTGTTGTTATTGAGGGGCTTGTGTGATCTAATGACTCTGAGGGTACCATATTAGACAGGCCTCTAACGAAGATACAGCCCAAGTGTTTCCAGGGCCTAAGATGGAAGCCCCATCACATAACTTGGGTACAGTGGCCTAACCCCCTGCTTGCCTGGAGAAAACTGGTTCAGAGAACTACTGCTATGAAAAATAACAGACTGATCCCTAGAAGACGAACCCTAGCAACGAAATTGACTACTTGACATTACATTATAGACTCTTCTTATCTCTTCTATTTGTTTACCTGACACCTAAATCAATACAAATTATATTTTTTTCTGATCTACACGTCCTCACTCCTTCACGAACTACTGCAGAAGACCAGGTAGAGAAATCTAAACTTATCAATGGGGGGAAATTTGGGGAAAATAACTGTAGAGAAAATCAGAAATCAGAAGCCCTTTTGGGAGAAGAATTAAGGGTGTAGAAGAGAAAAGCCATGTAAAAACATAAAAAGAAAAAAAACGGAGAGTCAGTTAGAAATGAGGATGACATTTATAAGACATAGAAAGAGTACTTTCAAAATCTACATAATAATACCAATTCTAACTATCACTTACATGACAATAATGAGAAAGTAAGGGCTGTTAATAACGTTAATGATACAGTTTGTTATGACAGAGCAATTAATTATATGCATTAGTGCAATATTGAGGATAATGGAAATAATGACACCATATTAAGAACGGAACAAAGCATAAAAGGAAGTGAGATGATAATGGTTGAACTAATGAATGCAAAAAGGAAAATAAAAGTTGAAAAACCACCCGGCACAGACGAAATATACCCTGAGATAGATGTCAACCAAGGAATGGAAGCTGATGAGTTACTAATGTCAGTTAGCTTGGAAAAACAAAGATGTCCCAGGGGAATGGAAAAGAATTCCAATAATTCCAATATATGAAAGCGGAGAAACTACATCGTGTGAACATTATAGAGGCATATATGTCATTGATAAGTGAGCTTGGTAAAATATATGCTGCTAGGTTCACAGAAGAAAGGCTCATGAAAATTGAATAAGATAAACTCCTAGAATATCAGAGTGGATTTAGACCAGGAAGTGCACAGGATCATAATATACAATACAAATACAATAGTGAAGTGCCATTTCGATATAATTCAGAAGTACATGATTGTTTTGAAGACTTACAGAAAGCCTTTGACTCTGTTCAGCACAAGGAACTATGGCAGGCGTTAGAAGATCATAATGCAGATGAGGAACTAATAGAAGCAGTAAAGTCATTTTATTCTGAGCTCAATAGCGAGGTCCAAGTATCAGGTGAAAAACTTCTACTACATTCGAAATAAACGTAGGAGTAAGGCAGGGATGTATCCTTAGCGTGCTCTTATTTATCACTTTAATTTATTCAATTTAAAGAAAATGTAAAGGCAGGTATGTGGAATCTGGCGATATAAGGTTCGAAGCCAGATGGTTTGATTCTTTATTGTTGACAAAGGGGGAAACCCGAAATGTCAATCGATGAAAGACATGAAAAGCAGGGGACCGAGCCTAGAATCAGCCCCTGTCCGAGGCTAGTTGGCGAAGGAGAGAGAGAGGCTCAAAGGGGGGGGGGGGGGGGGGGGGGCCCGGGGTAAA
>JARFNW010046510.1:0-14163 GCA_031763155.1 Dirona albolineata | reverse complement strand
GTCCTCATTGACATTTGGATCCATTTGTCATATGCACCCTTCAGAGCTTGACATATGGCTGGTCCCTACACTGCTTACTGTGGTATACAGGGGATTCGATAAACAAACAAACACTCTTCGTTTAACATTACAATTACTATCTTCCACCTGAACCGTCCTCTCTGCGTTATTGTAAAAGTAAAAGCTGGACTCGCACAGTGGGCTGATCCCCTGCTTGCCTTAAAAATTTTGATCCATAGATTTTCCAGCTCTGTATCAGGTCATGTGTTCTAGTGGGGCACAGACTTGCACTTAACTAGATACGTTTTACCTGGGGTGTGCGCATCGATGCCTTCTGTCTTGTACACTGCCCTGGGACAAACACAGAGCTGGTCCCTACGTTATTTGATTACGGTATTATAGTTATAGGGAACAGATAACAAAAGCTGGACTCAAATTTGCACAGATGTCTAGCCCACATAGAGGCACCATAGTCCATTGGTTAAGACAGCAAACTCTCGTGGCAAAGGTCGTGGGTTCGAATCAGGTTGGGTTTTGTTTTGTTGAGCACTCGACCCATGCGTAGAAATATGTATGTGATGTGGTACCAGTTAACAAATTGAGAAGTTATCTGCATGCTATAGATCAGCGTCATATCCAGAGCTTCACTCTACAAAAAATCGGAATATGAACTAGTCCTATGGGCTTCAATACTCTTAATGATTTACTCATTCATATATTATGCACACGCCCAACACATAGCTTAAATAATATTACGTATGTATTAAAACGCTTCTATAATAAATCAAGGAATGAGGGTTGCCAGAAGCTAAAATCCAAAAAATGAGGCATGCAAAAAAGGTGAAAATTGTGTAGCTCCAGGTATAAAACAAATAACAATACAAAGAACGTTTCGGGTCTCCCCTTCATCAACCAACAAGTACAAAAAACAAAACATATAAAACAAATGGAAAATCTTAAAATGGGGGAATCACGGCGATGTTGATGCTTAGACGACCACTGGTCAAATGTCATTAAACGTTTCAGGTTTCTCCTTTTTCAATAGGGTGAGCCGGTGGCACAGTGGTTAAGTCAATCGCCTTTGGTTCGAGAGGTCGCGTGTTCAAATCCCGGTGGAAGTGGAAGAGTGTTTTTTTCTTCAATACCTTGATCCCAATTTGCGGCTGACGTCTGGGTTATTCCGTTCTACCCTCGGAATAGACCCTAAAGCCAAATTTCCCCTTGGGATGAATTAGGGAATTTTTTGAATATATGCATCCTACATACGAAGAATACAAAAAGCGACTTCTTCACATTATGTTATGGGCCATTTACAAGCAGAGTTCGGTCTCTAGGAGCGGCCCTTAGAGGTCCAATCGCACGTCCCTAGGGACGAACGCAGGTGTTGGGGGAAGAACGCCAGGGATGAAGGGACAATATTTTCGTCCCTGGGGAGCGATCTCCGATATCAAGCAGTGCTTGATATTATTGGGACGCAACCTCAGTCAGCACACGGGCAGGCCGGGGGAAAGAACATTTTCAAGAACCAAAAGATTATTTTTTTAGCGATCAAATAAAAAGAGTGATTGCATATTCGTAATCAGCGACCGAAAATTTGTAAAACCGTCGCGTACATAATCACTTTTTGTTGCGTTGTTTAAAAAAAAAGAAAATTAATTTGATTTTTAATTTAAAGTCACTTTTTGTAGCCGGTATTGCACAAACTAGTCCTTTTTGGTACACACACTCTCACTAGTATTGCAGGCGAGATACCTCCGGTACAATAACACACACACACACACACACACTACACACACACACACACACACACACACACACACACACACACACACACACACACACACAATATCAACAACGACAAGCACAAGAATGAAACCCCTCCCTTTGTTCTCTTAGAAAAACTGAAAACCGGGCGCATAATTTCATCCTGCAAGTTACACAACGCGTCAAACCGAGGCTATCTAGTAGAAATCAATGCGTCACTCTGACGTCCGCACTTTGCCATGACACGTATGACTCGCCGTCTCTCTTGTTTGTTCTGTGGTCCACAACTACAGTTAAACAGAACAAAACAACCAGAAACAATGAAGAACAACAAAAAAGTGAACCAATGCTTCCTGCCGCCACTTTCAATTCAATGTTCAATCAAGAACCAACACCAGAGTTGGAGTTGGAGCTCCCCAAACTGCCTCCAATTAATCAAGTCTTGCAGCAAGAAGGACAAGGCAGACACTGAGGCAGGCCCCAGATCTGGAGCCAAAGGAACATATATGAATCTGAAGGCGGAAGATAGGAAAAGCCCAGACGGCGGAACTCTGATCTTGCCACCAATAGCAAACTCAAACAGCGTTAGGACCCAAACAGAGTGGGCGCCAAATCCTCGCTGAATCATCAAGCCCGCATCTTTTTGATGACGACATATTTTATTTACTATAGTATGTGTGAATTGCGCTTGAGTGGGGCCGTTGCGGAATTGTCTCGCTATCATTAACGACGCATCAAAAGAAGCCGCCGACAGTGCACTCCCTGGTGGAATCAAGTTTCAGTCGTGAATGGATACCGAAGCCTTGATTTTCACCTCAATCCTGTAGGTGTGGGGTGTGAGGTCGACAAACTATTACATAAAATTTATGAATTTCGCTTGTTAGATACCAAATTCATACCCAGCGTCAAATTTACCATAAGTATGGTACTAAATACAAAGTAGGTAGTACCAAATTTCGGTGGATCTACTGCATTAAAAAAAATTTACCCAACTTGGCATGGCCATGAACTCGTGCAGTCACAGCACAGTTGCATTGTGTGTAGAGTACGCCGTGTGTCAGTACAGTAGGGTAGTATCTGTGCTGTGCGTGTTTGCATCAGCTACACATAGAACTTGAATGTTTGTGGCGAGTTTAAAGCAAGGAATATGCAAACAAATTAAAAAGAGAAAAGGCCCACGATGACAAAATACATTCTGTAAACACTTTTCATCCAGAGGTTGTACCTATCTAAAATAAACAACTTGCTTTTTGTAACCAGTTTATCACTAACCACTGAAGAATATCTTCCTCACCAATCGTCTCGAGTTGAACTGACTAGATTTGACGACTGAAAGCTGCTTCCACTCTGTTTGTACCAGTCGTCGTTGTGTCGTCGCCTAAACGTGTCATCAAAAGACGGAGAAGAAATGACATCAAAGCGCCCCCACTCTGTTTGGGCCCTTACCGCTATGCCAAGGCCTCCTGCAAAGGACAGGTCATCCTCTGGTCGGGCCGGTAGATTCAACAAATCCACTAGGTCCAAGTAGGGTAGTATAGGCAGCATAAACCCCGTCTCATCTCGATCGTCATACTATTATCACCACCACCACCACCAGTAGCAGCAGTAGCAGTAGCAGTAGTAGTAGTAGTAGTAGTAGTAGTAGTAGCAGCAGTAGTAGTAGTAGTAGTAGTAGTAGTAGTAGTAGTAGTAGTAGTAGTAGTAGTAGTAGTAGTAGTAGTAGTAGTAGTAATGATAATAATGGTCGCATCTCTCAGCATGGTGCTGGCTCCAACATCAATCTGTAGTATCCATATATAAGCCTATAGCATCAAGTTTTTTTTGACCATGAGATGGTGGTCGGAGCCTATGTAAAATTGTAATTATTTTTTTTGTATGGGGTTGCAAGGGGGTGGGGGATGTTTTGCGCCTTGTGTACTATTAAAGTACTTGGCGTGGAGCTATCTTCTGTACCTGCCGCTTTGTAGTAAAGAGGGAAGGCCTAGGGGTAACATTTTTTTACCATTATTATTTGGCCAATGATTGATATTACGAAAAACAATAGTACCTACTTAATAGTTCAACGCAACTAGCTTGCCTCAACTAGCTTGGGGCATCGTCGAATTTAATTTCTCGCATCTAAATTGTAAGAAGAATCATTCACTTCTGTAAAAATATAACCAATCCACAATCAGTGTATTTTATGTGCTGCATTACCGGATCTCTGATACAAACATTGAAAACTTTAGCGTCTCTCGTTACTGGTGATGTCCAGTTTACAGAATTGAATATCTTGACTTTTTGGTTGTTTGTATGTAAGTTCCTTCTGTAATATTTATAGTGTGCAATTGGAAATGAATGTCAAGGCGTGTCTCAAATTTTTTAAATCCTATTTTTAGCGACTGCCTACTAAAAGAGAAGTGAGACATGACTTTTTATGTTTGAATGTCCAGCCAGTTTGGACATGTTTTTTGTTTCAGTTCTCTAGTTCTTCTAGACTAGAACTATCTACTGGTTTAGCCAGATAGTTTGTAAGGTTAGCTTTAGATAATGGAAGAGATTAATCTGGTGTCCAGTTTGATTATTTGAACACGAATTTGCCGTATTTAGCTTTATATTGTAGATATCTCTTTTTCTCTCATTGTTTGTAGCCAGAAGATGATACAATTCATTTGCAATCATCATGCATGTCAATATATATCATTGTATATATCCTAAGTTAGGGCTAGATCTAGGGTGTATTATATTATATATAGAAATTAGAGGCATTGATATCTTAGAATGGTGTGTTGGAGTTTGATTTAGACAAGACAGTAACTGCATCATCATAGACCGTCTTCTATATCTTCTTCTTCTTTGTTGTTTTATTATAGTTCAAATCTATTTACTTTTTTATTTGAGCTATTTCTTCATGCTTTTATATACTTTTATACTCATTCATGACTGCTTCAACAGTATCAGGTCAGATGTACATAGAACTTTTATAATTATAATATCATACTCATTCAAATTGTATTTACCTTTTTTTACTTGGCTTTTAAAAATTGACATTTTCTTCAATAGATATATATATTTTAATTTTAAAGTGAATTTGTTTAATTGTTTTGTTGTTGTTTTGTTTAGGTCAGGACATTCATGATGTCTAAAAATGAAACAAACTCATTTGATGGCTTTGATGGAATGAACTCAAATGGAAATCACCAACAAGATACCTCTTATTCTTATAGCATGTTGGAAAAGGTATGAAATCTGATGATCACTGTGTGGCCCTTGGATTCTCCATAATTTCAACATTTAAAAAATGTTTATTTAGTTCCCACAATTTGGTACAGTATCATGACAAATTAAAGAACATATTTGAAGTTACAGAAGTTCAGAGTTCTGTTTTCTACTATTTTGTTGTTGTTATAAATAAGCTTTGATTATAAAGAACTTGGGCTTAGTTATAAAGCCAAACTGACAGTTTTATCAATTAATTATTATTTTTGTAATGTGCATCCAGGTTTAAATTCAGTCCATCCATTGCTACTTCTCAGGATAACTTGGAAAGCAAAATTTATGATTGATTTTCTTTATTAAATGCCCTGACTGTTTTTCAATTTTCTATCATGTGATACAATTTAAAAAAATGTTTTCTAATTTTACCCTGCTTATCAACAAAGGAACTCCAAGCAGAAGGCTTACTGCCATTCATGGATGGACACCCAGACCAAATTACCAGTGAAATGAGAAGCCTTCAAAATGCTAACAAACAGTTGAAGATAGATTTGCAGACAGAACAAGGTAGATATTGGTCAGGAAATTAAGGAAAACGCTGATGTCAGAATGTCTGTTTTTAATTAGATTTTTTTGTTAACGTTTACTGCTTGTTTCAATGCTACCCAGAACAGTTTGAAGTAAAAGGTAAAGGAACAAATTAAAAAAACCAAAAAAACTTCCCTCTTTGTTTTGGCCTTTGTAAGTGAATCATAAGAATAAAAATAAACTTATTTGATTATGAGAATTATATACATGTTTAAGATTTTCACCCTTACATTTATGTCCATTTTATTGGTTGATATTTTTGTAAGGTGATGAATTTTACAGAAAGGGTTTTTGATTAATTTTTCATATAGTGCCTTCAATGTGACAAATATTGTTAAGTAATGAAGATTTATGACTTTCTCTTATGTTTTCAGATACAATCCTTCAATTGAGGAAAAAGATTAATAATGTGGAGAAACAGAAACTCGAATCAGAGACAAGGTCAAATGCAGAGGTGACAATTTGAATAAAAAAGAATATTCAGATACTAAAATTACAAATCAAAATCAAATCAGATCTTCGAAAAATCTTATGTGTTTCATTTCTCTGCAGCACATATATTTTATTTCAAACTTTTTTCTAGAAGTTGAGAATTATTATTGATATGCGGAAAACACATTGAAATCATTTACCTATTTATGTCAAATTCTCACCCATCAAAGTCATTGTATAAAATTTTCAAAGATGCATATTGTCGCTGCTGGACAGAATATGACAGGTTTTATTTGTTTTTATGAAACAGGTTTCTGCATTTGAAACTCAAGTCGCAAAACTGCGTTCCCAGATGGAGAAAGGGGAGGCAACTAGACATAACCTGGAATATGATCTAACAGTGAGCCACAGGGAGCTTAAAAATACAAAGCAAAATACAGCAGAAAAGGCATCTGTTTTCAAAGATGCTACAGAAGACATGAAACGTAAGAGAAATTGAATAGCCTATAAACAGTTTTAATGAGTTAGATATGGGTAGAGAATTTTAGAAGTTACATCTACTCTCACAGTTTATCTGGGTCATAGAAAATAATCATGCTTATGCTAGGAACCTTATGGCACAAAATGTTCTTCCTTCAATGATGATATTGTCATGTATCTTGTTTGTAACGTTAGTTCATTGAAATCAAAACTCTTGAGTAAAAATATTTTTGTTCACTGTTTCCAAATGTTTGAAAGGCTGTATTATGATTTTTTTTCTTTTTAATGATTTGTTACTTTTAGGCATGTTTTTGGACATTGAGTGCTTTGAACATAGTTGGTTTGGGGGGGGGGGGGTGTTGTTATATTTTTAAAGTAAATGTGAACTGTTCCTGTTGATGTAGGAAATAAGATTTCTTATGCACTATCAACTTTCATACTCTTATTAAAATTCTGATTTTACTTTTTACTGAGTGGCCATACCTAGGCTCACAACTTAATTGTAAATTACTGTCTCAAATGCTGATATTACTGGATTGATACAAGAAATAAAGAAACTTATTCTTTTTGACATTTTCAAACAAACAAAAAAAATAAAAATTGGAAAGAAAACGGTTCAGATGAGATTATACATTTTGATTACAGAAAAAATTGGACAGCTAAGTGAAGAAGTGAAAAGACTTCAGCACTCTTTACAGTCCTGCAAGGATAATGCAGATGAAAATGAACAAAAATCAAGACGAATCATTCAAGAGCTGGAACTGCAACTGTCCAAGACGAAAGCTGAACTTGATACTGCAAGTCATGAAAAGAACAGGTTAAATGACCTTTGCCAGAAACACTCAGCGTAAGTATCTTTATTGTTTATTTGAATGGAATGAATCTGTTCGTTGTTAATAAATTGAATCATTATCAATTCAAAAAGTTATCTCCTAATATACATTTTGTGAAATAGAAGGGTCATTTTGTGTGTGGTGGAATTATTATAGTACCATAATTTGATAAATTGTTCGAAGTGAAAAGATTAGATTTTTAAAAATACAAAGTGTTGAAATTTATTTAATATTGTATGAAATGTTAAGGTAATGTCTTTTACTTTTTTCTCCATTTAGTTTGATATCTGATCTGAGTGAAAAGCTGCAAGTGTTTGAGAGTAAGTTTATATGATGCAGTTTTAGTTGGAATGGATTAAATACCCTCAACCATGATGACAAATATATTTGATTTCTGTCTGGTTTTTTTCTTTTCTTTCTTTCTGGCAAACCAAAATCTTATTACTTGGGATACTACCCCATTGCATCACCTTTTTATTTGTTTTATATTTGAACTTTTCAGCTTGTCATAAAATGAAAAATATAATTGATGAATTAATTGATTTTGTCACATATTGAATTAAACGATATTAAGTTAATCTGTTGTATTAATGACAATCTAATAGAATGGTTATTTTCAATCTTTCAGGTGACAAACGATGTGTTCTTGAAAATCTGAAAAGGGCCACAGCTGAATTAGAATATGCAAAAGAAAGGGAAGAAAGGATGAAATCTGAAAATGAGGTGAGCTTTGTCATCAATTTATTCAAATCTCCAGTAAGAAATTAATGTTCATTTTAAGATTATTTTTTCCACTATACTTTTGCTATGTCCTCAGTAATATTTTTTGTTGAAATGTCAAAATCCATCTTTGGTATATATTTTTAGAAAAAGCATTCAATCTTTCTTTTTTTTTTTCATTCACGAAACAAATTTGAGTTTAATCTTTTTGTTATGTTGAACCATTTTTCTGTAATTAAAATTTTTACAAAGCAATACAGATTTAAACTATTCTTTTTTGTCTTCAAAAATTTTTGAATTATTATTTCTATTTATTTTTTTGTAATGCATAATAATAATGAGTTTTGTGGTCAGTTTTTGGAAGGAGGACACCTCTGGTAGGTTCTCTGTCTGTTTCTTATGCTTCTTATTTTTTACCAGCATTACATGAATGTGACCGCAATTTGATAATGTGCTTTTTTCAAACAAACAAGCTAATTGGTCAGTTTTGAGGAGTGTTGTACATTTTTTTCTTTTCTTTTCTTTTTCTTTTTTCTTTAGATTTTAGAGCTTTGAAAATTTGCTTTTCTTTGAGCAGCTGGCTAATATTTATATCCACCTTTTTTACATTCCAACAGTCAACTTTTTCCCGAATCAAATTGTTGGAGGAAAATGTTGAAGTTGAGAGGGCTTCCCACCTTGAAACAAAATTCAACTCGGAAATCGTACAGGTAAGATTTTGATTTATCATTTGCATTACACTGTCTGAGCAGTGTGCATTATCGATTCCCCTTTCTATTGTCCATGACAAAGTGCTTATCACTCTGAACTTGTTATATTCTGCTATCGGTACACCTTCATGCTGAAAAGAAGGATTGGGGCCAGGTCTTCACTCAGACTCTGGTCACCATGTATGGCAGGATCCAAATATAGAAAATGTATGGGTCTGGAATTTAAGACAAGCATATGATCAGTCTATGTCAAAACTCCTTTCTTGGTCACAAGTTATATTACATTCTGTGTTCAGTATGTCATGATCAGATTCTGTATGCGGTTAGATGAAATAAAATATGTCTGCCAGAATTAGATTCCATTTTCCGTAGCATGAAACCAGATTAGTGATTTAATGAACAAGATCATAATCACATACTGTGTCTTAAAATAAGATTTTTGGCTTATATCTTGTGCATCATTACAAACTTATAATTTTCAGAACAGGGTATCTGGTTTTTTTTGGGTGTTTGTTTGTTGTTTTTTTGTCCATTTTTTTGCTTGAATATGATAACTGTTTGCATCTTTGTCTGTTTAACTAGCTGCGGGTGAGAGATCTGGATGGAGCCATAGACGTGGAGAAATCTGCTAATACAGAAGCTAACAAGGCCATCGAAAGACTTACACAACAAAACAGGTAATTTCATTTTTTTCTTTTCTTTTCTTTTTCTTTTTTATTTTTTTTAAACAAAGAATACACCATATACTTTGTATGATTCTTGTCTAACTCTAGACTTGATGAGTCTTTAGCTGATGAAGAATCACTGGCAAATATATCAGAGTCCACTCAATGTTCACAATAACTGATCACCATTTTTCTGGTTAGTTCTTGGCTGCATTAAACAATTCATCAACTGTACCCCAGGTGTTAATCCAAATGATGTTTTTGTTGTTGTTGTTTTTTCAACAAAGACTGTATTGGGAGGACAGTGTAGTTTATTAAACCTATGCCATGTGTGTCTGTATTAAACCTATGCCATGTGTGTCTGTATTAAACCTGTGCCATGTGTGTCTGTATCAATGTTATTGTTTTCTTTGAATAGGGAACTGGAACATGTTTATGACCAGGAAAGAAAAACAAGAAAAGAACTCAACTCAAAGATGGACAAGTGAGTATGGGTAGTATTGTTTTGATTAGAATTTCAATGATTTGTTGTAGGAATCATGTCTATATTTATTTATGGTTAAAAGAATCTGAATGAAACAGTAAATTTTGGATTGTTGTTTTTTTTTATGCAGCATTGTGAAAATAACTTTTGCTTGAATGAACGATAATGGCAACAGCCAAATAATTAGTTTTAGATTACCCCTATGCATGATTTCTCATAAACAAAATATTGTAAGGCTCCATGGGTGTCGCTGGCTCAAATTCGTCAGCTTTGATAACTTTAGGGCTTATCTGTTAGTACAATATTATAGGTTCTGGGATCAAAATAATGTGCTTACTGTGTGTTGCTCAGTGAGATGCTCAAGGCTTTCAGGCACAGAGGTGTTAGATCACCTGCTTGTTTCAAATGTTTATTACATAGAAAGTCATGTGCAAAGCGATGGGGATATATATTTGTGGGTTTGGATGCCTTGAAAGGGGGTCGGATGAGGGTGACTTGCTTACTTGATACCTAGCAGTTACGCATTGGCCTGGACCACACAAAGCTCTCACAAGTTAAAATGTGAACTTTTACGTTTGTATATTTACTGTCAACGCTCACTACATCTGCGATGCTTTTTTTTTCTAAAGGATGGAGAAGGAATACATGACAGTTAGAAGGCAGCTGACATCAGAAGTGGAAGACAAGAAATCTGTTATTGGAAACTTGTCCAGGGAATTGGAATCTCATCAGAAAAATTTCAACGAATTGAAAACGGAACTGAGCAAGGTTGACACATTCTCTTTTTCTTTTATCTTTGACCCACTGTCAAATCCTGATATTTGTTTTCAGCAGATAAAGTTTTTTAAAATACATTTTTGACATGGTAGTCCAATAATTTTGTTTTCAGTCAATAAAAAATACTTTACAGTTCCTGGGAAATTTGGACAAATGTGTTATGATAAACTCAATGCCTTAACCAAAGTGAAAGCATCTTTGAAGATGAATAGTTTGATTAATGATACTGTATTTTTCCCACTCACCTTGTGCAGTTCTGAGGGGACAATACAATTTTACCTCCAGATCATGATCCCCCCCCCCCCCCCCCGTATCATACACATTTTTAATTTCAAGTGGGTGGTGAGGTGGGTCTAGGTTTAAGATTATATTGGTGAAAATGAATAGATTTTTGTTGGCGTACATAAAAATTACTGTCAAGGATGAAACTTCAAATGACACTCATTTTGTTTGCTAAAACTTCAGTATTTTGTGAATATTCCTGGTGTTTGATATTTTTTATGATGCTTTATAACATATTACTCCTTATAATCATTTACCAAAGATTATATCTTTTCTTGTTATGAATGGTTTACCAAACAAATATTGATTGAAAGATCAAGTTGTTGTCATGTTATTGTCTAATGTATTCAACAAATCTTGAATTATGATATACTGAAATGGCCGCCCGTAACCTATGATTCTATTTCTCTCCAATGAAACAATCTATTAACAGGCAAAAAAGAGGCAAATGTTTTTGGAGGAGACGTATGGAGGATCTATCAAAGAACTGGAATTCCTACTGCACACTTTTCACTTTGATGACAAAAAGCTGCGTAAGTATGCATATATTTTTGTTCTCTAACAGTGATTTTTCTTATAGTTACAGAGATGCTGCTTTTCCGGAAATTAGAAAATTCGGACCGGCCCTCCAGAAATCTCAGGTTGTTGAAATAAAAAAATCTGATGTTTTTAACGGGTCAGATTTAGCGTCTTTTTTGTTGTGCTCCAGAACATTTTCCCGTGTATTTTGTGGGGTGGTTTATATCAATGGCTTATTGTATGTTTTGCTTGGAAAAGTTGGGTGAGCCACAGTGTTATGAAGTGCTGTTGCATAAAAAAGTTTAGGAAATTTAGATCGAGTCCAGTGGCATCTCTGTAGTTAGCATGAGTTCCTTTGGTAACGCTGCAACGTAAAACTGAGAGTATACAGAAGATTGTATTGACACACACACACATACACTCACATTATTTATGTTTCCAGGAATGGCCACAAGGAAGGAAGAGCCGAGTGTAGGTGGAATCAAGGGGAGGAAACCTTCAACACCCAATCCATCTGTGACGGTGGAAAACTTCAAGCAGATGCTGATACAGCTGAAGAAAAAGCTTGATTCTCAGAATGAAGAGGTGTGTTTTATTCACATACTTCTATTATTGTATTTTTTATCATGAGTTTGTTATCTCCATTGTCTTGATAGGCAGAATGACTGTGTGGAAAGAACACACATTTAGCAGAAGAAAGAATAGAAAAGATCTTATCCTGCCTTATTTAATGATTAGAGTGTGTCTGTATATGATTGGATGTTGCAAAAGAATGGCCTTATATGTCAGGCATCACCAACAGTCTCATCCCCTGTTCTCACATAAATGGCCCCTACACTGCTTTCTCTGGTATAAATAAGAAATCAAAATAAACCAAGGTTTTGTTACCACAGTGATTCAATCATTTCCATTAAAGTTTTTTTCTTTCTTTTGTTCTTGTTAGCTCATCAAGGCCAAGAAAAATATCGAGAGATTGTCTAAAGAAGTTGATTCCAGTAAAGAAATGGTCAAAAACAAAGATAGAACACTTGAAGTAAGTATGTTTATCAGTCCTTTAATTATCTTCCGAGGAAAGTATTGGAGTTTTGTGTAATTATCAGACATTTATATTCAATTGAAAGACACATATTTTCTTGCTCCTTGTTTAGTCAATAAGTCATGTATATATTTTAAGATCAGTATGAAATGTGATGGTTATGTGATATTGCAGGTACATCATGTACTTTATATAATGATACATTGGCGAGGGTAAGCAGATTGACGAACTAAGATTTTAAATCATAGGAACTTTTTTTTTCTTTTCTTTTTTTTTTTGATTGTCATGAGCAGGTTGCCTTTCTAATTCAGTCAATTTATCACTTGTTACTACCCAATAGCTTGTTTCGCGGAATGTGACTGCAGTTAACATAACAGACCATTTCAAGACTTTTCTTTAAGGAGAACAATTTTTTAGTTTTACCTTTGATATTTCAGGATACCCAAAAGAATTACACCAAAACTGCCAAAGACCTGAATAAAGCAAGGGCAAATTATTCTGAATTGGAATCTACTATCGGTAAACTGAAAGTCAGTCTTCAGACCAACACGTCGAACCAGAACAAGGATAGGACTCGGATTCAGGAACTCTCGGAAGAGGTAGGTTGGAAGTCAACACTTTATCTCTGCATATTGGAATACCAGAATGCCCCTAAAGGCCTCATGCCTTTTTAGGTGAACAGCCAAATGAAATGAGTTGCACAAAAACACCCCCAACAATTTACATGACACATGATGCCTATAATGAAAGTGTCCGCCCCAAATGAGGTTGCGTGAGTTACAGTGAAAGTATAGAGTATGTAAATTAATTTCAATGCTTGACAGCACAAAACAACAACGTTTCGGCCGACCGGAAATGTCGCTGTTTTGTGCTGTCAATCATTAAAGCTAATTTTATTCTATATTTTCACCCAAGTCTCCATAGCTTCGGCAGGTTATCATTGTTGCTATTGTATTGCCATGTATTATACTGCTCTGATTTCCAAATATCACCAAAAGCATACTATTTTTTTAGATTCTCTACACAATGTAAAGTTCATGTCCCATATTTTATAGTTGTTGGCTTTACTGTATTTGTCTCTATTTATGTCTATGCGATTACCTACCTGTAAAATGTGTTGAAAACCATTTCATTTATTAGATAATTAAGAGATTTTTATTTTTAAATTGAAAATTTTACATGTGAGCGATGAATGACATACAAAAGAAAACACACAATCGCACTCACAATTGATGTTATTTATATTTGTGTTTCATATGTTACTCCATTGACCATTTCAAGTCAGAAAGTTTTTCAATGAAATAATTTATCTTGATTTTCAGATAATGAAATTAGTCAAACGACACAAGTCAGAGGAAGAGGTAAAGCATATATTATATGATATTTGGGTTTCTTGTACTTTCTCTTTGTTCCGTGGTATGAATAGTAAATTTATTAACAGGATTAGTTAATAGGTCAATGAATTGTTTTACAGATATTGAAATAACTCAAAATCTGACAGTCAGACTCTTCCTTTGGTAAATAATTTTGTTTGTTATCTGTTCCCAGTAATACCGTATTTAAACAGTGTAGGGACCAACTCTGGGTCTGGCTGAGGACACTGTACAAGGCAGAAGGCATCGATGTGCAAACCCAAATACAAATGTATCCAGGTTAAGCGCAAGTCTATGCCCCACTA